>KV751339.1:10412698-10427904 GCA_001698575.1 Mola mola
CGACAGCTCTGAATGTCTCTCTTTTTCAGAAACGCTTAAATCATAAACCCCGGGATCCAAGAACAAAAAAAAAAAAGAATAAAAAAAATATGACAACAGGATACAAGCATGGGGAAACAAGGTGGCTTAAGAAAGGGCTCGTTTTTCAGATTTTAATTTCTCTCGACTTGCGTACAAATTAGGTGCCATTATTGGGCTGACAAACCTGATCCAAAGGGGAGGGTTGAATTTGGAAGGGCTGTCTAAACAAGCCAAACAATGGTTTTTATTGTTGAGCTGGCTCAAACTCACCCGCACACTACTGGAAAGGAACAGCGCATTCACTGGAACAGCCCGTCAGTATGCATAAAGTTGATTTGGCGGATTACTAACTTGCATTTACTGAAACATGGCTCCACTTTCTCTCTCTTTCTCTGCCACTCTACCAGGTTCCCAGCCTAACTGAATTGAAAGAGATAAGGAAAAAGGAGTCTGACTAAATGCAGTTGGAACAAAGGATCATCTTCTCCTTCTACTTGAGTATTTTCTGAATGTCTGTTTTAAAGCATGTCTCAATAACGGATTTTCTTGAAGCTATCCATTCCCTGTTGCCGATAATATGTGTGAACAGTGATTACCAGTGGTTGCCCACGTAGTGTGGCCCTCCCGGCTGGCACCAGATGTCCATCACTGTGGTAGCAAAGTGGTTGTTTAAAGCGCAGCATGGTCGGCACTGGAAAGCCTCTGACTGCTGTTAGTGGTTAACCGAGGGCTCCCCTCTGGACTCTCCGCTCACTCGTCATTCTGCCAAACTCCCAGTGGAGTGTGAACATTTTCCAATATTGAGGATGAGGGTGTGATCATTCACACAATCCATTATGGCATGTGACAAATCATTATATTTTCATGTTTGATACTACTAGAGGCAAAACATATTTTCCTGTAATAAAGAAATTGCCATTGAAATGAAGATTACAGTTGGTGATGTTCCAGATAAGTTGGACACATCAATAAAAGGATGTAGTAATTTGAGTTTCTGTATTTGCAAATTAACTATGTTTACCAACAAGGGTTTTACCATTTGTTCCTGAGCCCATGTTGTAGTATAATTTATATAATGATGTGTTTGTCAAAGTGGTGAACCTCAGCTCATCCTTAGTCGGGAACAACTGAGCCGTTCGAAGAAGCCCCATTCATACCCAACATTCATACCCAACACCTGTTACTGATTAACCTGTTTACCTTCATGCAAATATGTTTTTGGAGAATCTTACAACTTTTATAGTCTTTTCTTGCCTTGTTCTCCACTTGTTAGAAACACGTTGCTTGCCACAAATTCGAAAAGCATTTAGAAAAATGGATGAATTTGATAAGTTATACATTAAATATGTCTTTGTTCCATTTTCAGGTGAGCATACTATATGTTAAAATGGATAAACAAATGATCACCTTCACATATTTATGTTCAGAATCACAGATTTTCAAACTGGGGTTGTATTAACACTGTGGGAAATCATGTTTTAAATGCTAGAGATTGGTAAAAATCTGAAATTAAATTTACTTTGTATAAAATTTGAGAGACACAGGCTTTTTGCATAGCACATGATGGCTTACTTGCTGAACTGTGAGTGTTGATTGATGTGTGGCCGGCCTGATTGAGCATTGGAATTTGATGACCTGGGAATGAGATTCAAAGTCAAATATGTAGCCCCATGTTGCACTGTGCATCCTCAGACAGGAGAGAAGAGAAAAATACTATGGAAACTTTGATGTGGATATGATCATTAACATGTTATTTCTGCTAAAAAAACCCCCAAAAAACATGCACGTGATGATATGTTGATATTCTGACAAGATAATGTGGGGAAAGAAACTAACATGTGCTTTTCTTTATAATCATTTGATGTTTTTAACATTAGTAATGGTGTGACCAGGCCCTAACACTGAAGCAGATTAATGGAATAAAAGTGGTAATGAAGAACTGAATGGTCAGGACTCCTGTGCTGAACAAATATAATAAATTACACACGTCCCTGCCGTGGTCTAACTAGTAGAGGCGCTTCCTTTCCTCCCTCTGTTGTCATCTGTCCTTGACTCTCTGCCTCTCTCCCTTCCTGCCCTCAGCTTTCCTGAGTTAACTTCTTTCTCACCTTTGTCTTTTGATTTCTTCCTTGTCTGAATCCCCTTCCTTTAAACAGCTTTAAACATAGGCTTAAATGACTGTCTTTAAACGAAAAAAAAACCCAATCAACTGAGAGCACAGTACGCAGAAATCACAGAAAGTTAAAGTAAGAAGGTTGTTCTCATTGCCACAAGTAAAGAACCACAGAAAATAAATCAAAAAATACTACAAATAACCTACAATGATACTGAAAGGAATCACAATGTGCCAGAAAGTACTGTTTCAAATCAGTTCAATCAGGTACGCGCCATAAAAAACAAATAATAATTAAAATATAGGTTATTGTGAAATATAAAATGAAAAACAATAGCTGCAGTTGCTGTAGACGATGCCACTTTTTGGTTCTTTGTAGACATTTCTGTTAATATCTTAAGCCATGCAAAAAGTTAGACCCTATGGTGAACTTTGAAGGCTCATTATGCACCCTCTTTTAATCAAGATCCAGCAGCAATCTTGAATTGAGCTTCCCACTCACAGAGCCTAACCACAGGTCCTGGCTGCGACATCATTCTTCGATTGTATAACCTCTCTCATGTCCTCCAATTCTTCTTCTTTTTCTCTGATGATTACTTCTCCATGCCGCTCTGCTGCATGTGTCTGTTTCTGGCTATCGGCCTTGTGCTGAGGCTTCCTGGCAGAGGTGGGGGCTAAATGTTGCATGGTGTTTTGGTTACTGTGGAGGGGCCTGGTGCCATTATGGTTACACTTCATGTGCCATTGTTTTTAATTATTGACGATTTGGTTTGCATAAGTGTTTGACATTTTGTCAACACAGGACTCTTAGTAAGTTACATAAGTGTGATTTAATTGCAGGCTATCAATCATTCTGTGAGAGTACATGTTGCATGCGCCAATGGTGTGTGTATCGTTCTGTCTGTCTTGCTCTCTCTCTCTTCTTTCTGTCTCACATGAGCTGCCATTAAACATTGGAGCAGAGGTAGATTGTCTAAAGGGCACAACTCCCGAAACCACAGAAAAGGAGACAACCACAGATGCAGCTGTTCAGATGGAACAGAGCGAGGGGATAAGTTTCTCTCACTCTCACTCTCTGTCTTTCATTTTTAAAAACGGGCCTCATTAAATGGCAGCGAGTGCGCCCAGGTCCAAAACCAAAGAAAGTCATGCCCCTCGAGAGTACTCTGCTGCTAACTGCAGAGCTGGCACGGTGCAATGTGGAAAACAAGTGAATCAAATGCAACCACTGGGCTGCAGCAAGAGTACAAAGACATAATATTACCAACCTGTGAAGAACACACTATTTACACACAATTTAATCCAACCAACAATCATGGAATGGAATAATGAAATTTGGTCACATTACCCCACAGGATGATTTTTTTTTATCACTGTTATTATTTGCCCAGTACTTGATGACCAATTACATCTGAAAGCCATCTGTATGTGTTTATTGCTAATAATCAAATGTTATGCAAACCTTGTAAACTCAGATGTTTATCAGGGTTAGTATTATGTATTAAATCATGTATTAAATACATTAAGTTAGGTATTAAATCATCATCACCTTAGACAAATGATGACATACGTATATAGGCTAATACACTGCTGAGCATTAAAATAGGTCCTTGCATGGCCATGAAAAGAATTTGCCACTAAACATAAAACATTTTGAATTAAGAAAGTACCTCACTTTTCAAAATCCTAAACACTTTCAGGTGGATTTTTCTTTAGTACAAGGCAGGAGGCTTCAGCTGTTACCATATTGGCAGCGCTTGATGTTATCCAAGTCCCAGAAAACGCAAACATGGTCAAAGAGGTGGAGCCAGGATGGAACTGAGGCAATAATAAAATAGACAGCACACAGAGAGTACAAACCTCCGCCAACACAATTCACTAAAGCATGCTCCTTTTGCATATAATTATTAGATCTGATATTGACCTTTGACCTTTCAGCTTCAGATCTTTTTCCTATAGAGATATGTGCAAGAAATGTGTTTGACCTTTCAGTGACCTTGACCTTGAAAGACCCAAAGTTAATCATTTGTAACCAGTGCTGTCAGCTGCAAAATGATACCAGTTGGACCTCTCTATATCAATTCTGCCTGGAGTTGTGGCCGAAAAATATGCTTTTGGACCTTTCAGTGACCTTGATCTTTAACCTGTGGCCACCACAATCTAATAAACTGTAGGTGAGTGAAGATACACCTTTGATTAATTTTTATTTCAAAATCCCCATTTGAGTTAGCTGGTAAGACATAGCTTGCTTGTCTAGGCTAATGTTGTGTTTCCACAGCAAGTGAAGCCAGTTCTTGGCTTGGATTGTTTGTGTGAGTTTGATAGCAAGGTCATTTGTGTTTATTTCTGTTATGTGCACAAGTTCGCTGGGTTTATTATCTCTACACTGCCAGAACACTTTATAGTACATTAGCCATGAGCTAGCAAACCACAGCAGGCACCAATGATGTGTGTGTTTGTTTCTATTCAGCCTCTCGCTAAATTCAGTTCCGTCTGTTATCCTCCAGCGTCTTTTCTTCTGCCCCTCTCCTCTCTGTAATAGAGGTAAAGAATCCTCGATTTCAAAGTCATATACGAGAGAATTACAGTACAGCATGTTGGATTTTAACACCTCCGCGGAATACTGCTGCAGACAGGTTAAAAAGTGTGAGTGAAGAAAGCCTGTTCCTTCCACTTAGAAATGACTCTGGAGCGGAGCAGCACATATTGGATTGAGTTGTATAAAATATACCCCTGTGTAGTTGTCATGTCAGGCAAAGTTAGCTTTAGATGGCTATAGTTGGCTATATTTTTCAGCCATTTGTATTTAATCGACCCATCTTTCTCATGACGCCTTGTGGCACATCCAGGTGAAGAACGTTCCCTTTGGTGTTGCTGGCTGATGTATTCTTGTTTATGCCCAGTAGAAACAAGATTGAGTTGAGGAAGTGACCTTCACCCCTCTTTGCACTTTAGGGCTTTGGCATTTATGTCACGCTACATCATCCGTTCAACTCATCTGAAACTGATGCAGGCAGGTTTACAGTGGTTAGTCATTAAATTCTTGTGTATCTCTCTCTGATGCCACAGAATTTCTGTGGCTAGATGTTGCACATGAGGCTGTGAGAAAGAGAACTCGCATGAGAACGGGCCAATTATATCCCCAAAAATCAGGGATATGATGGAATCATTAGCCTCACTGCCAAAGCAGAATCTTTGTGTGAACATGATAGCAAAAACTATAAGGGGCTGGATCTTCATTTTTTTGTTGACTTGTAGATACCCATCTTGTCTGGAATTGAATTGATTCTCTTCCCCGGAATCGTTGTGCTCGATCATCCTGTAGGTCTTTCTAGGTCGCGGTGGGAGCTGCTGCTGTGGTCCTGCCTGATGCCTCCTGGCCACATTAGGACAGGAGATCCTGTGACTTGGATCCTAGGCTGGATTTCCAAGTGCAAATCAGGATCCACAGATTACAATGGCTTCTGGACCAATAGACTACACCTGCTTCTGGATCACTGCACTTCACATATCCCTGGATTTATAGATTCCACAGACTCTGGGACTGATGGATGTTTTATACATTCTAAGTAAACTGTTATTATCATGTTGTTTTGTTCTGCACAAGTGACATCTATTGCACGTCTGTCCGTCCTAGGAAGAAGGATCCCTCCTCTGTGGTTCTTCTCTGAAGTTTTCTTATTTTCCCTATTTAGGATTTTTTTTAAGTTTTTCCTCACCCGGTTCGAGGATCTAAGGGCAGAGGCGGTCAAATCTGTACAGTTTGTCAAAGCCCAGTGAGATAATGTGTAAATTGTGATTTAAGCTATACAAATGAAATTTGATTTGATTTGATTTGATTTTCAGCACTTTCTGACATCAGGATTGGCCACCAGAAAGCCTTTTTATTAAATGTATATTTTTCAGCCACATCTCCATTACTATCAGTCCAATCAATGCCAAATCAGAACGCAGATCAATCCGGACTTTATATGCTTTCATGGTGACACCCTGATGTGGCTGCTGTGCCATGGCTGCCATGTTTTATGGCATCTGCCATCTTTGCCATCTATTTGTTTAGTACCAAATTCTAAGGAAATCTGAATTTGATTCAGTGACAAAATGTAAACCTTACTATATGTCTTTCATATGAATTAGTTAGCTTTAACTGTGGAACATGAAAGACAAAAGGATTGTGGTAGTATAGCAATACTTTGTAGTACTTTTGCATGTCATACTAATAAACCTCATTGTGTTTTGTGTTGTCTGTTCGAAAAGAATCATAAAAGTACCAGATGTGGTCTTTGGGCTTTTCTTTTGTAAGTCAAACATCATTCCCATTGCTGTTACAGATCTCGGCCTATAGCTGATGCGAACAGACAGACACTAAACAGGTAGGGGCACCATTTCAGACGAAGCTGTTTGCTGTTTGGGTAAAGAGAGAGAAAGGAATGCGGTTAAGTGGTCACGCTCCATAACTGACAGCCTTAAACAAACAAAGCGCTGCGACCTTACTGTGCAGCGTGCTGTCCTGATCCTCGCAGCCTGGTTGGCAACCTCCTCTTTTATCTTAGTTAGTTTATTTTAACATTGAATACTAACTAACAAGTGATTCACAACATTTTTTTTGTCTAAATGACTGATACTAATAGTGATATCATCATAAGCTTAGATACTGCTAAAGTTCCCCCTTGAAATGGTGTCAGTTTGATTCAATTTAAAGCAGTTCAAATAGTTCTCTTCTTTGTGATACGCTAATATGTAAGTGGCACCACTACTTTTCATTTGCATGGCCACACCTTAGTTTCAGAAAACGTATTACAGTTCTGGGGTTTTCCCATGAAATCACCATCTTTGGTTGCTACTGTAGTTATAAGCAACCCCCAAAAATTCCTTGGTAACCATGACTGTAGATTGTGATAATGTGATATTTCTATAATTGGCTCTATTGTGTCTTACTTTATGGAAGGCAGTGAAAAATTATTTGTAGGTCATGTGGATTTAATTCAAAATTCAATGGGCCTTTTCCTCGCCCCTGTCTACGTACGTCCCTCGAGTTTCAGTGAGATCCAACCAGTTTTTCTGTAATCCTGCAGACAAGCCAAACCAAAAACAAAACAGCCCTGTCAGAGGTAAATATACTGCCATGAGAAAGCATGTTAACCAGGAAATTCATGATGAATATAGTTCACTTCCCTTCATAACAAATGATTGGACTCGGCAAATGTTTTGACTGCTCGTTTGGCCAGTTTTTGATCTTTTTGTAAGTCCAAACGTATTTGATATGATGGAATCATTAGCCTCACTGCCAAAGCAGAATCTTTGTGTGAACATGATAGCAAAAACTATAAGGGGCTGGATCTTCATTTTTTTGTTGACTTGTAGATACCCATCTTGTCTGGAATTGAATTGATTCTCTTCCCCGGAATCGTTGTGCTCGATCATCCTGTAGGTCTTTCTAGGTCGCGGTGGGAGCTGCTGCTGTGGTCCTGCCTGATGCCTCCTGGCCACATTAGGACAGGAGATCCTGTGACTTGGATCCTAGGCCGGATTTCCAAGTGCAAATCAGGATCCACAGATTACAATGGCTTCTGGACCAATAGACTACACCTGCTTCTGGATCACTGCACTTCACATATCCCTGGATTTATAGATTCCACAGACTCTGGGACTGATGGATGTTTTATACATTCTAAGTAAACTGTTATTATCATGTTGTTTTGTTCTGCACAAGTGACATCTATTGCACGTCTGTCCGTCCTAGGAAGAAGGATCCCTCCTCTGTGGTTCTTCTCTGAAGTTTTCTTATTTTCCCTATTTAGGATTTTTTTTAAGTTTTTCCTCACCCGGTTCGAGGATCTAAGGGCAGAGGCGGTCAAATCTGTACAGTTTGTCAAAGCCCAGTGAGATAATGTGTAAATTGTGATTTAAGCTATACAAATGAAATTTGATTTGATTTGATTTGATTTTCAGCACTTTCTGACATCAGGATTGGCCACCAGAAAGCCTTTTTATTAAATGTATATTTTTCAGCCACATCTCCATTACTATCAGTCCAATCAATGCCAAATCAGAACGCAGATCAATCCGGACTTTATATGCTTTCATGGTGACACCCTGATGTGGCTGCTGTGCCATGGCTGCCATGTTTTATGGCATCTGCCATCTTTGCCATCTATTTGTTTAGTACCAAATTCTAAGGAAATCTGAATTTGATTCAGTGACAAAATGTAAACCTTACTATATGTCTTTCATATGAATTAGTTAGCTTTAACTGTGGAACATGAAAGACAAAAGGATTGTGGTAGTATAGCAATACTTTGTAGTACTTTTGCATGTCATACTAATAAACCTCATTGTGTTTTGTGTTGTCTGTTCGAAAAGAATCATAAAAGTACCAGATGTGGTCTTTGGGCTTTTCTTTTGTAAGTCAAACATCATTCCCATTGCTGTTACAGATCTCGGCCTATAGCTGATGCGAACAGACAGACACTAAACAGGTAGGGGCACCATTTCAGACGAAGCTGTTTGCTGTTTGGGTAAAGAGAGAGAAAGGAATGCGGTTAAGTGGTCACGCTCCATAACTGACAGCCTTAAACAAACAAAGCGCTGCGACCTTACTGTGCAGCGTGCTGTCCTGATCCTCGCAGCCTGGTTGGCAACCTCCTCTTTTATCTTAGTTAGTTTATTTTAACATTGAATACTAACTAACAAGTGATTCACAACATTTTTTTTGTCTAAATGACTGATACTAATAGCGATACTATCATAAGCTTAGATACTGCTAAAGTTCCCCCTTGAAATGGTGTCAGTTTGATTCAATTTAAAGCAGTTCAAATAGTTCTCTTCTTTGTGATACGCTAATATGTAAGTGGCACCACTACTTTTCATTTGCATGGCCACACCTTAGTTTCAGAAAACGTATTACAGTTCTGGGGTTTTCCCATGAAATCACCATCTTTGGTTGCTACTGTAGTTATAAGCAACCCCCAAAAATTCCTTGGTAACCATGACTGTAGATTGTGATAATGTGATATTTCTATAATTGGCTCTATTGTGTCTTACTTTATGGAAGGCAGTGAAAAATTATTTGTAGGTCATGTGGATTTAATTCAAAATTCAATGGGCCTTTTCCTCGCCCCTGTCTACGTACGTCCCTCGAGTTTCAGTGAGATCCAACCAGTTTTTCTGTAATCCTGCAGACAAGCCAAACCAAAAACAAAACAGCCCTGTCAGAGGTAAATATACTGCCATGAGAAAGCATGTTAACCAGGAAATTCATGATGAATATAGTTCACTTCCCTTCATAACAAATGATTGGACTCGGCAAATGTTTTGACTGCTCGTTTGGCCAGTTTTTGATCTTTTTGTAAGTCCAAACGTATTTCAAGCAGTGAATATGATTTCTACATACTGTATCTCTACATTGTTGTCCTCAATCCTTTACGTCCCCCTTCATTATCCTAACGTGACGGCAAGAAAGAAAGTAATAACCTCTAACTTGGCAGTGTCCCTGCTCTGTTGTCAGACGTGCAGCGCTCGCTCGCTGTGTGTGGCTGGGATACCTCAGGCAAGCTGAGGAGCATTCCCCACTTCGCCACAGCCTGAGATCAGATTCTCTCAGATAACATCGGAGTGGATGGTTAACACGGCCTGTTTGGCCTCTCGCGCAAACAGAGGATCAGGTTCACATGTGGATGTTCCATCGCACGTCTCGAACATCAAGGTTTGTTTGGTCAGCGTGGCGCCCGCGCACGAATACCTGAGAATGGATAACATGTCATCTATCACATCCAAACATGGGCAGGCACCCACACACACACACACAAGCTCTGTGGCAACAAGTAAAGAAACGGATGAATAATAAAACACGATGTTGTCTCTGATGAAAATATTTCCTGGTTGTCTTGGTAACGTATGGTAAGCCAAACCACACATTTCACCATCTATCCTGTAAAGCTGTTTAGGTTGTCCCCAATTCAACAGCAAAATGATAGGGTATCAAATTTGGTCCACACAAGTACATAAAAGGCACTGAAACCTCAACTAAGCTTCTGTGACACGTATTCTGATGTCTGGTGGAAAATCAATTTGAGATGTCCTTTTGAATAGTTTTCCACAGATAGTGAGAGTAGGATTAGCTTCATGGAGGTAATGACGACTGTGAGGCATAGCAGAATGCTATCAAACAGCAACTGTAATAATATTAGAAAAGGGTCAAATTACACTTCCGGCCCACAGTGTTCATATAAATGCCAAATCTGAGTATGTGCTCTTTTATTTAGTGGAATTTTAAAGGGGAAACTGCTAAATGTTTATATCAGAGTTCACCTTAGGTAAATGTTTTCCTGCAAATTCACAAAATTGGCCATGTTAAGGTCCTGGTACTTACAACCACACTGTCCTGGATTGTTTCTATTAGAAAATATTTATTCATGGGATAAGTCATCTCTTCTTGTGATTTTCTAAGGGGCATTTTTAAGACAGCAGGAGGAAGCATTTGCATATCAGATAAATTTATTACGTAATCATTTCTACTGATGGCGCCTATACAACACACCAGCATCTTAAGTCATTTTGCACATTATCAAAATGTATTTTTGTTTTTCTTATGTCAATAAGTGCTGTGTGTAAACAATATAAGATTTTGTGCAAAAAAAACGTAGGATGAAGGATGGGCAACTCTGTGTAAAATCTTGTCCATAAATGACATATGCGATGTTTTGAACTTACATAATATAAATGTGATGTACCTTACATAAATAAACAGATTTTAACCTCAATTATAATTATAGTTTTTAGTTGTAATTTCACAAATTTTGGGTAACTTGGTCATGTGACTAAGACTACAGATGTCACATTGGGAGGGTCACATGACATTGCAGTTTCCTGCATGACTGAAATTGTGAACGCAATTAAATTAAATGTGTTTAAGTTTTTTACATCTGTTTTTTTTGGTATTATTTAAGATAGTGAACATTTGATATATTAGAAACGTAGTAGATGTAAACCAGATTTTTTAAAATATGTCCAGTGGGACTTGTTTTAGGCGGATTGGTAAAATAAAATGTCTGGTTTAGCGTGTGTTGGGATAGCCAGCACTGTAATGTCAAGATTGACTTGATTAGAGAGTTCCTGATTGAAACTCTCCCTTCTTTACTTTTAAGGGAGTTTCATGTTTTGAGTGAATAAAAAATAGAAAATCTTCTGTCTAACAAAAATAATACAAAGGTATCAAGAGGATGAAATGGCATTAAGTGATGTATTTGCAATAATGGGTTACACTTGCAGTAGTGTAGAAAAAATAGGTGTGACAAGTTTTTCTGATATTGACTTAGATCTGACCTCAACGTGTCCTTTTTTTTCATAACCGTTGGTTACCAGTCAACAGTCAGCAGTAGCAGTATAAGGCTGAAAGTGGACATTCTGACGTGTGTTAAGCATTTGGCTTACACCAATTTTCATCCCAACACCGTGTTTCTGTCCAAGCTCAGGCATTAAACTAGGTAGTTTGCATCATCGCATAGAAGTAGTGACACCATGGGGACCGAGGAATTGTAAAAACAAGTGACGTTCACACCTCTGTTACACCATACACAACACACTTGCAAGAAATGCAGTAGCAGCAGCAGCAGCATCATTCTGAAGAGAAACGCACTCCGCTGTACCATGCAGGTGAAAATTTGCCAGTAAAAGATATGAGCCTGTGTTAACTTTTAACAGGGTAACAACCCCATACCCTTGGTCCCGCCCCCGCAATGGCGAGGGTGGGATTTTACTGGCCTGTTGATGTGACTGACAGCTCAACAGGGTCGGTCGGTCCGCCTGCTGCGATTGCAATGGCTTCCATACTTTCTAATGAGCATGACGACACTTGGTCAGCGGTGCCAGTGTATTACTGGCTGCAGATATTACAGCTCAGGGGTTTGTGCCAGCTGGTTGGCTATAAGCTCTGTGGTCATTAGACACGCACAGCTCACTCTCTCCCCTCTATACTCCACTGTTCTTGGTAACTGCTGACAAGAAAGAAAGCAGATGGCTATCACATACACCAACAGCTAATGAAGTTACAGTCAATGTACGACGCCTTCCGTGAAACCGCAGCAATCAACTCAAACAAAATATGTATGGAATAATTCCCAGAAGAACTGCTTCTGTCTTCTTTGCAAGGGTGGGTTGTCCTAAAACATCTAAGCTTTGTTTGCCTTACTGATGCTTCCAGCACACACGATCAATACATTTCCATAGGTGTGGTTTGTATTTTCCTCATTATTCAGAATTTGAACATTTCAGATATATTCACATAGAGCTTATTGTATTATTCCTTAAAAAAAAAAACAACTGTTACACAGCATAATAAGATCTACGAAATCAACACAGTTGGCTCAGTTGATTGTACAATGCGTTATCTGTTCCAATACCACCCATCCTCATCGGGGAGGGCTACCCGCTGAGCTACGGCCATTAAAACCAGGCAGCAAAACAACGGTTCACAAAATGAACAAAGCTAGCATCTGGATTGTAGTGAGAATACTTCACTACTGTGAGGTAGTAAGTAGTGCACTAGGTGATAATATACATATCGTTTTGACTCAACAACCTGGAGCTGAATTTATCTTCAAGAGTAATATCTAAAAATATCTAATTTAATTTTACTGATGTCCAAACCATATGACGTGTGACATGTTTAGCAGTTTCAAATTCAGTATTAATGTACAGGACCGTAATGACTCTAAAAGCCGTCAAATGCAGATAAACATAGTTGTTAATAGTATTTCATGATACCAAAAGATGTCCCAAATAATGTCAACATTGTGGGCTGTTCCAATACCTTTGTTACCTTTCAATAACAATGTTTTTCACGGTGAAAAATCAAATGTACCTTCCAAAATGCTACTGAGACAAGTATAATGGCACCCAGAACACCTACCTCCACCAAAAGTCAAGAGTCCCCTTACATTTAAATTCTTAGAACTGCCCTTTTATCTGGATTTGCACCTAAATTTACTTCCTCAGGTCACAGTCTCATTTCATAGTCATGGCATGTAAATAGCTGAATGAGAAGAATATCTGCTTTGCTGTTTTCTTAAAGTTATGACTCTGTGAGGGTGAAACAGACAGAACACACAAATAGTTGAATTAATGCTGATTAATGCTGCAGTGTCTCTGGCCAGATGGTTTGATTTTTGAATGTAGAGTAAATGTCTAAATGTCTGTGGTAAGTATACTGCAAAAAGCCAAGGCAACAGCCCATAAACGTGGCAATATTGTCCGAGTCTTGAAAAGACTGACAACAGAACCAACAACTGAGCGATCCACTGAGAGAGGCCCTAAACCATCACAGTGGAAAACACTGGAAACAATGAAATGAGGTAACTGGCAAACCTGCTCAGTGAGCAAACTCAGCATGATTCAGCTGATTATTTCATCATAGGTGAAAGTCACTTTCACTGACAAGAAATTTATCACAGAAGATATTTTGGCATGTCACAGTTTGATTAATGATAGCTGTGTTCTACTCAGTTATAGCAACCTGGTATTGTGCATGCTGAGCCATTATTAATGCTATAAGTAGTATCTGGGCTTTCACTTGCCTGTTGGATGACGTGTCACATGGGAACAAAATGTTGCCGAGGATTTGATGGAAGTGAAGTCACGTCTTCCCTCACGGACAGAGAATCTGCAAACAAGACAAAGGCAATCAATTACAGGGTTTACAATAACAGTACGAAATGTATTTGCATGTGAGGCCTTGTTAATTTTATGACTTAATTTTGCATGCGACAACAAAATGCCACAGGTGGAAGTAATGGAATCTTTCCCTGTGCCAGCAGGCAATTAATTATCGGAAACTGGACACACTCATTTGGAGTATGCAGCGTCTCTTCACTTCGTGATACCATTTCCTACTAATTTTTGTCTAACCCAAAATGCCATCAGTATGTACTTGAAATTATTTTAATTCCCTGATTGCAGGTGCTAGACATCCCAAAGTGATGGCTTATAATTAATGACAGTTTGGTATATTAATAGTGTGAAACAGGATTAACAGACATTTTTCCAGTCACTTTATGCATAAAGTACTTTTTATCTTTATCCTATATGCCTGCATGTGTCTGCAGATGTGAGTGGTATCTGTAAAGCCAAATATACAATAGAAATCCTGGATCAGATGGAGCCCGGGGACAGATTTATGCTGAGGGGATTTGGATGATTACACAAGGCTCTGAAGGATCTCTTTGATTGAGAATGGAAAATGCCCGTCACACCAGCCAATAAATCAACAAATGGATACAGTAGCCAGTGCTTAAAGTCTGGAAATCAGTGTGACTTAAAATTATTATTTTTTGGATTTTATGTTACAAGCACGCAGAGATGGCCAGATATGCAGCTGTACTCACTGTAAGCTAAAACATGCATATCTTATGAATTATGAGAAAATCGTTTGATGTTCTGTATCTATTTTAATGCTTTTCCTTCCTCCTGAAGCTACCTGGATAAATGTGGACACTATAATGTATGTTATACGATGTTTAGATTCTTTTTTTGTTGTTTGTTTGTTTCCACCAGCGGCTACAATTATAATTGATACCAGAAAATGTTTTAATGATATACAAATGGTAAGCTTCACATTTTTCATTTGGCAGAAACACGAGTTGCAGCGATTAAAAAAATGTGCTTAAGGCTGTCCAAGAAGTGTACGACTGATCAGTAAGAGAGCATCACAGGGTACGGTGATCCTTTTGGTTCTGCTATTTCAGGCCAGGAAATAATTACTAGCACACTGAAATGCATTTATGGGGACTTTTGCTCACTTTGACATTCTGTTCTGTAAATTGGTTTTAAAACTGATTAACCAATCTGGAGTGACCTATGTACTCCACCGGATGATGTCATTTTCAGTCAGGAAGAGGCAGGTAGAAATGTGTGTTTTCAGCTGGCCTGTTAACCTGTCTATCTGTTTGCACCTTTCAATTTGAATGTTACACAAGATTCCACATTATCTCGGTCCCGATCGACTACATCTGGAGCTAGATTCTAGAATTTTCAAAATGACTCTTCATCACTGGGAGAAGGGCAGTGTGTGATGTTT
>KV751339.1:10453430-10465061 GCA_001698575.1 Mola mola
CCTGCTGACATCCAAAGACAACATGATGTATCAATCCTCGAGAGTAATTTTCTCCCAAACAAGAGGATCTAAGCCTAAATTAGAGGGTGGTATATTTTCCCTCCCTGCATTAATCCCATCACCAACCATGAACTGTCAGCTACTATCCCAAACCAGGCTGCTCAGAAACCAAAGCATTGTGTATTTCATTCCAAAGCCATATCCATCCAATTTAGCCCACATTATCACCCGAGTAATTCGACCATCCCCCCCACACAGAACATGTTCTGTTCCATCCAGATGGATGCCATCGATCCGTCCAGTCCAGTTGATCTCAGCAATGCTGTTCTCCTGAGACAGCAGACACCAAAATGTTTGTACCTCATGTTTGAGGGAGCCTTCACTGTATCAGTCCTGAACTGGCACCAGCAACATGTGGGGAGGGGTAACAGAGGTACTGGGATTTGCTGGAGCAGGAGCTGCAGGATAGGAGAGATCCACACAAACGCAATCCAGATGGAGGGATAGATGGATGGATGAGCAGGAAGGAGAGCCTGAGTCATCTTTTCTCTACTTCTGTTTATTTTTTGTGTGTGTGTGTGTGTGTGTGTGTGTGTGCAGGCTCAGATTTATGCCGCTTGCTAAGCTAGTGCAGATTGTATACAACAGATACTTTTCCACTTAACCTCAAGAGTCAAAGAAGAAATCTCACCTGGATAACTATGCGTATAAACTCCTCTGCATCTCATACCTTCTGAACTACTTCACTGGTTATTTAAGATATTATTCCTCACATACTGTAGTCAATCTGTTAAAATAACCTTTCTCAATTATTAGTCTCAAAGCACATAATAGCTATTCCAAACACTCAAACGTGGACTGAGCGCAGGAAAGATGAGATGACTAGAACTGGGAATAAATCATTATATCATTAACGCCGAAACTGAAGATACTTGGTGGCAGTGTGACAGTAAAAATGATAAGAGGCTGAATCTTTAATTTTGTGAAAACTGGTGGATATCCATTAGATCTGGTGCTGATTAGATTTGGGACATTTTATGACCTCAGGATTGGCCACCAGGAGGCATTTTAATAAAAAAAGCTGGGAATAAAACTATGAGTCCAAACTACACCAAACGGAATGCAAATCATTCAGGAGATCTTTGCAATGGATACCTTAGATTTATGATCTAATTCCTTTTGGATATGTGAATATTGTCAAATAATTTTTTGGTTGTTTGTTTTTAAATTTGGTGTGCAAGACTGATGTGAGTTGTCAACAAACAGTTAGCCTTGCAAGGGGATTTCCTAACAGAGCAGACACTTGAACCCATTCCTAATCTGATGTGTGTGACTGTTATTTTCAAATCATTGTTAATAGCACATGTTGCAACATTTGTTTAGCTCCTGCCTAAACAATACTGGTATGTTTTAGGAAATCAGATATCAAGGCACTGAACTGACATGTTTCATATACACAAACAGCCACATCAGCGGATGTCAACATTTCCTCATCTACAGTTACAGTAAATCTTGGGTCACTCATCTGAGAAGAATACGTTTTGGGAGCATTTCAATGGAGGACAACTCAATACAGTGATGAAAGTCACATGACTGACACACTGTTAAGTCACACAATTTTTAAAGAGCTGTCAAATTATGTTTACATCTGACAACTCTTGATATTTGTCCCGAATGAAGAGCTGTATGATTTTCCCCCTGTCTTTTTTCCCACCAAGAGAGGAGAACAGACAAAAGGAAGGTGCTCCAAATCTAAGTAAATCCTCAGGGCAAGATATCCTGAGGACGTCTCTTGTGTCTATCAATGGGGCATCAGTCTGAAATGATGCGAATAAGTGAAAAGTAACAAGAAGCATGGCAGCTCTGATGTCATTCACCATTGCAAGTCATAATGGTTGTCATTGTTCCATTTAATATATTCATGTCGGTACACTGTGGGTGAAAGTCCACTGGCATCTCACTGTCACCCCATAAGTAACTTCACACACTCTTGTGCTGATGTTTAGTGGTAATTCGGGAGCGATGAAGCAGACATGGGGTCACAGTAGCTCTTTCGACGATCACAGTTACAAGATCACACATGAACACAAACGCATATATGTGCAGTCCATCGCTCCGTCACCACCTAGCAGCCGCTGGCATGACGTCATGAACAGTGGGCCATCCTGTTTTTCACTTGGCAGTGCATTTGGGTTGACGTGGCGCTGACTTGATGAGTGAAAGATGAAAGACAGAGGGTGAAAGGAAGGATGAGGAGAAGAGACGTGTGTGCGAGCACACTCAAAAAATGTTACCTCCTTCCTACCACAAAATTTCCAACCACCTGACAACTCATTTTCTCATCTTTCCATACAACTTAACATCTACTCTCTCATTTTGAAATGCTTTGAAGTTAGTGTTTTTATTAGCGATAGATAATCAATGATTTCATCTATTCATTCACCTATCATTCATCTATTCATTTCATCTATTCATTCACATCTATTCATTCATCTATTCATTCACTGTAACACTATCACAGTTTATAAGCTGCATTTTACCATTTACCTCCTGTATACTACTCCAAAGAAGTTTGGAATTCATCACCACCACTTAGTTTACTTATCAAGGACCTGCTGTGCCACTTGGTGCTGTCACTGGACCTTAAAGTAAATCTTAAAATATGCATTGAAAATGGTGCTAAGTGTAACGCTCTCTGACAAGTATACCTCCTAAATTGGATAGCTAACACGCTAACAATCCCTTTCCTGCAGAGCGCCACAGACACGCATGTCTTATTGATGTGGTGACTCGGCCAATGGAGGAGTTTGGTCTTTCCACAACAAATTTTACAATAACATCAGATTGCACCAGTCCAGACACCACAGGGACTTGTCCAACTGATCCTCGTAAACCTGCGGCTTCAACATTAAGGCCACCTCTAGAAAGATGTTATACACCTTCACATTGAAGGCCAACTAGGAAATTTCAACAGCTGGCATTCATCAGATCAGCTTTTTCCGATTTCCTTTGATGGCTAATTGCAAGACAGAAACACAAATTCTTCAGTTGCTACCCATGGTAATGTAACTCACTGGTCTGTGGACTACTGTTTTTTGGAATTTTGGCTGTAACCATCTTGATTTGTTGGTTCCAGAAGTGAAGTAAGCTGATTTGCATCCTGCCTTTCTCCTGACATTAACCTGGAAAATGTTCTAATCTGTTTTTGTTTTGTTTTTTTTTAATTTCCCCCACTGTCATCTTACCTCTGCATTAGAGATTTTCTCTTCTACATGCCAAAGTTTTAACTGATGTAACCTTTGAAATTAGAGCACTCCTCCACCATCACTGCAGTGCTGGATCCAGTCCCTGACACACCGCTGGAGTCCACGCTACTGCTGCCGCTGGATCTCAATTTCTTCTGTTCCATTTTCTGCAACTCCATCATCATCAGCCACTCTCTGCCCTTCAACATCCAAGTTGTTGCCGGGGTCAATGGACTGTCTGATCATTCCTATGCATTGAGTCTTTGTCACGTGGTTCCTACACATTAGTGTTGTTTGTTTTGCTCTTTGACGTGTTGCGATGACTCATGTTGTTCTTTACAAATGCAACAAACAACAAAAAAAACACAATAACTGCATGCATTGTGTTTTAAAAATTAAGTAACAGCTTGATTTGATGTGCGTGATGATGGTCGACTACTCTGATCGTTTGTCTTGTGAATCATAAAATGAACATGAACTTCAAATGATGGAGCTGAAAGGTCACATCAGTGCTGACCAGAAAGAAACTAAGCCATAAACTCTGATAGTTATTATGTCAAGATTTTTTGTTGGGGTGAAGGAGTTGGTCAGCAGGGGTTCTGTTTTCATGCCTCTTTGTGAGCGTGGAGAATCCAAAATCCCAAATCTATAATTGTCAGTCCTGTAAGAAGAAGTAAACACGAAGAGAAATGGAACTGATATCTTTATCAAACTATAGGCTGATGTTTTCTTCTGCACAGCCACTGCCAGAACAGAACAAGGCCTCACAGTACCAAAATGTCATCATCAGCAACAGCCCGCTACTTTTATTAGCACAGGAAACAGCTATTAATAACAGTTCATTATTCCGATATTTAAAACATCAAGATATTGGAATTTCAAATGAACTTTGCTCAATTAACTTTTGTAATATCCCTTTAAAGGCCACCTTGCATGGTTTTTCTCTTTTTTAAAGGAGATAGCATTCCGCAAAAATCTGACATTATGTATGTGGATATGGTGAACATTAGATGACTTGACAAATCCAATAAGAAGAGATGAGTCATTTGAAAAATGTTGTTTCTGACTGCCTGGATACAGTAGGTCCTATTCAGCAGAATAGCAGTCGAAATCGCTTTTCAGAATGCTTATTCTTACACATGAGGGAGAGTATCTGTTCTCCCTGGCCTGCATTGTTATGCGGTTAGCATGTAACCAAGGTCAGAGCTAATCAACAATGGCCTTAAAAGGATCAGTGTCACATAGGTTTCATCACTGCCCCACCTCTTTAAAAGAGCGGTGGTTTTCTCAACTTTCTGACACTCAAATGGTATTTTTCAGACAAACAATTCAGAACACAATTAATTATGTGTGAAATTTGTCTGTGTCTCCACAATACTCTCTTGCAACATCTTGAGATCTGAGTAATAAGCAATGTACACTGGATAGATCTTGAGATCTGACACTAACAGTAAACGCAATCAACAAGTGTCGGTGTTAGTGTCAAAAATGCCAGGTGGAGGTAGGCACAATAGGCTTAGGAGACCAGAAAAGTGCACCATTTCATATCATTAGCATAGTTTTTAAATTGGTTATCTTTGTCGTATCTGCCCTCTTTGGTTGTGTCTTGTGCACAGCCGGGATGATATGTTGAATCAGCACTTTCCTGATGTCATTTCATGCTCTTCTACAAACAGCTGGCTTTAACAATTCAAGAAACATCATACCAATTAAGCCTTGTTTCATTTTATCTGCCAAAAAAAGTTGGTGGAGGTTCTGTATTCAGCTGAGTAAGTTTGTATGTTACCAACATAATTCAGAGAGCTTTGCCAGGATTTGACTGGAATTTGACCTGGAGTTTGGGTATAAACCATGAGTGAATTGATGATCTGGGTCCCGATTTCAGATCAACCAGATAAACGTCAATTCAAAACTTATTGTTTTCATGAAATTGTGTTTGTCTTTGTGTGTGTGTGTGTGTGGGTTTTTATACCCTTTTTATAGTTTTTAACTTTATAGAACTTACCACATATAGCATGGACAATACAAACTGAAAAACAAACCTACCAAAAACAAAAAGTGGCTGCCAGTTATGAATTTACATAAGCGGAGTTGCGGAAAAAACATAGTTACAGTAATGACTCTTTGCAGGTACCGCATGAAAAGTTCAGTCAGGTATCACACCTGCTCCTGAGGCCGTACAGGTTAAGGTCATGATATGTGACACTGCGTTAGGAAGGGTCCCCAGATTCTCTCAAATGTTGTTCTGTTTGTCGGTTTTTGCAGGCGCAGTCTTTCCATTTGAATTACAGACAACATCTCTCTTAACCAGTGAACAACAATGACCGGAGTAGTGGACTTCCAGAACAGGAGGATGCGTTTCTTTGTCACCATCATCCCTATGTGCAAAGCAACCGGTGTGTCATGTGGTAGACGGGAAGTCTCTGCAGAGCATCCAAGGATGGCCATGTCAGGATTAGGCTGAATGTCTCTGGAGTAGGTTTTTGACAGCTGTCCAAACACAGCTGGCCAAAAATTGTGCAATTTAGGGCAGAACCAGAAAAGATGTGCTAGTGAACCCTCAGCAGTATGACATTTATCGCATGCAGGAGACACATAAGGGAAAATCCGATTTAGTTTTGTTTTTGAGTAATGCAATCTGTGCAGCACCATGAATTTACAGAGCAACAGTGGACACAGGACAGTGTCTCCGACCCCCCCCAAGTTTCTAAACTTGAATTATGGGAGAGATCCCGATATGACGTGGATTCTGAATCTGGGTCAGTTTTAAACATGGATGTAACTCAACAACTAATGGCCAGAGTCACATTAAATTTTTTGTGTGAGTAAGATTTTGCCCAAGAAACAAAATTTTTACGATTTTGGGAGAGTTACAGATCAAATCTTGATCCTGATCCTGTTCAGTTTCAGACAGGATTTAACAGTTTGTGCTCTGCTAAGTGCGTTCTCACTTGTCTTACCTATTTCTTTAATGGATGCAACCTATGATATGAGTGATAAAACAAAACCAATTTTTTTTAAAAAACAGACTGTAAAGTTTAAAAAAAACCATATGCAATCTGCCAAAACTGGATGTCATAAGAATGCAACTGCAGAACCTTTGGCTTAGTATGCTTATGGTTCAGTATTAAACATTAAGTAATATCCATCAGATGTATAAACACCACAGAAAACCAGCTGCGCTATGGCCAAGAGAAGTGTAATGAAGAGAAAAGACTTCTTAACAAGGATTTCGAACCCCGCAGCCTTTTAAGACAAGAGAGAACAAACAACATGAGGTAAAACAAGGTCCCAAGTTCACTTCAATTTCTACATCTGCTAATGCACAAAGGTTACAGTGATTGTGCCAGAGATCTGCTGGATATAATAAAGTGATCAAAATGACATGATGGTTTGTAATATAAACCAGACTTTTAAACATGCTTAGAGAAACGGCTTGGCATCAGATGGACTAAATACAGTGTTGTGAAAAATATGAAAATAGTGGGAGATTGGAAAGAAGTGATTATTAGAAACACAAGAAACCACACAGCTTGACAAAGTGGGCAAAAACCTTTCGTAACAGCAAGTTTGTTAAAGGATCACATTGTGAAGATGATGCGGAATTAGCTAACCTACCAAACCGACAAAATGTTTCCTATTCAGGATTTCAGTTTGTAGATACTATTGAAATATCTAAATTCAACTTTTCCATTTAATTGATTCATAACTGATTGTAACAAGATGATCACATCTTTGCTCTGCATGCATTCCCATATTGCCCTCAAACATTTCCTGTAATATGAATCTTGTTTATCCTGTTTGGTATGAACATGAATTAAAGGAGATGCAAGATTTTGAGTCTCAATCCTGGGACATCATTGGCACTTTTGGTTGGTTGGTTGGGCTTGTCAAATACTCTTTGACAACGCTAGCATGAGTGGCATGAGACACAAAAATCAATTTATATAGGAACCCAAGGTCAATATATAGAGAAGTTAATGATAATAATAATAGAAACTAAAGGCCATCATTTTAAGGATGCTGTTTCTCTCTCAATACCAACATCAGGGCCTTATATTTATCACACTTCTCAAAAATTGACTCCTAGTTAGATTTCTCAGTTAAGTAGAAATGCAAGTAAGAATCACTCTTACACCGTTATTCAAGACAGCTCCAGAGGTCTCACAAGTAGTTTGGATGCCAGTAGATGCCTGTGACGGTAATGAGGAGACAGAAACGAGCACAATCCCTCCAGGAGAGGAAGAATGTGTTTAAATGTTTTGGTGACGTGCAGTTAATCAAAAGATATCACTTGGATAGAGCAGGCATAGTTTTCCTTACAGACTCAGGGAGGGGTGTCATTTCACCACCTACTTTACGCAGCAATGCGACGACGTCAGCTTAATTAAAGGTAGTGATGATGCTCTGTTCAAAAACAGAGTGATGAGGACTTGGGGCCATCGCAATCAGCATTTAGCCAATTTGTTAGCAGCTCTTTGAAAGACACTTTTTACTGCTGGGATGTCATCTATTCGGTGATGAAGGATAGCCATTAGATCAGTGACTGCTCATTGCCTTCCATATGCTGCTAACAGGAGCCCAAACCCCTCATTTGACAGCAGGTCCTCTGCCAGGCCTTCATGTGACACTCTGCTGTCCTCTGCAAGGCATACCTGACTTGTGGTGCTTGGGAGCGTGTCGAGACCAAGAGAGGCACATAGAGAATCTGTGCTTAAGCTGCCCAGGTCAGACATTTGTGTATTTACTATAACTGGAAAAAGAAATCATTTGAAATGCTGAATATTGTCGTCATACTTTTGATTGTTGAATATGACCTTGAGATTTTCACTCAGCCTTTGACATTTCTCTGAGAATATTCTTGAATAAGAAATTCTCAAAAGACAAAGCAGAGATCATTAAAAACAGGATACAAAGTGGTTTTAATTAGCAGCTATACAACAGAGGTTTGTCCCCTTTCACGTTGCCATAGATTTGTTTTTTGGATTTTTTGTTTGTTTGTTTGTTTGTTTGTTTAGCCTAACCACAGCAGTTAAAACAGTTCATGTGAGACTTGGTTAAATATGCAATATGTGGCAAAACAGGAGATGTGTGTATTACACAAAAGTGTAAAAATGGGCAGGAAAGTGCAGGCGCACACACATAGAAACACGGTCCAGCTGGACAGATTAGGAATTTTTTGGTGAATGTCTCACGTGGCCGGTAAGTAAGTGGGCAGGCGTCTCCACAACCCCCAGCAGTGTCTGAGGGAAGACCGCAACCGCCATGTTCTCAGCCAAACCTCCAGCAGCCTCAGGCGAGCGAGGCTACTTGTGTGCGTGTGTGTGTGTGTGAGTTTGTACACTGCATTAAAAAGCCTCCAGCACCTCCCTTCTGGCAGTCAAGTCCCAATCACAACAAACCAGAAACAAACTCTACATGGATTGTCGACACGATGCTCGTTTGGATTTCGCTCACTGGATATTCAGCTTCTTGTGTGTGAGAAATGAGTTGGAGAGCCCAAGTGTCACTTACCATGTAAGTTAGATAACTTTCTTAGTAAAAGTGAAACCTGGCGGTCCTGCACTCAACAACATGCCAAACTTGCCAGCTGTGCGCAGAGAGAGAGGGGTTTGTGTACTGTCAGTCACCGTGGTAATTAACAGGCTAAGCTTTGTGACGATTTGTGGCCTGTCCAGTATCTGCCAGGAAAAATCCAAAGCAACAAACGTACAAAAACATAAACACACTTCCAGCAATGTATTTTTTTTCTTTTAAATCCCACATACTAACACCAAATATGTCATTGTCATTTTGCTTACTATGCTATCAGTTGTTTGGCTTGACCCATCTTATCTTTCTTCAAGTGCAGCCAGCTGGCTACCTCTGCAAGACCAATAGCTTTTCACCACCTTCCCAATCAAATAATTGAATTTGAGCTTTGGCCAGCAAATTTGACCTCAAAGAACAATTTTCTTTCTTTGTAAACTCAATTAATCTAGTGGTTGATACTCAATCAACACTCTTGGCCCTGACTAAGGTGGGTTATCCATTTATTGACAGTACTTGGAAAGTTGTTATTCTACCTCGCTGCAAGCGCAATTCAACGAAAGTAGAGATGAACATTAAAACGATGTGCTGGTATATCAGGCGTAGCCTGTTTATAGAGGCATTTAACTATGTGGAAACATGCCTACACCCACTTCTTTTCAAGTTGAGTTCAGCTTTCTTGAAATGTTTCCTGTTTTTTTTTGGTTTTTGGGGGCGTTGAAACAAAGACGCCCTCATGCTAGTCTTTAAATTCAAGGAAGCTATCCTACTTTATTAGCGGTGATGCACCTTGTCAGACTCTTAGAGTAAGACCTGCTCCATGAAAGAGAAACTGCTTCCAGAAAGAGAAACATGAGTTAAAAAAAAAAAAATCTGCACAGCAGCAAATGAACGACTCACTTCAAAATTGCAAATAATATTTGTATTCTTTTAAGCTAATCTTTTATTCATATGCTAGAGCACATTTCAAGCAAACACACGAAACCAACTGTTAAACTGTGAAAAACTGTGCTTTCGGCCTGACACCAAAACGGACAATGTTGAGAGAGAAATGTGGTAACGGTACTAAAAAATGCGTTGTCCATCAATGGATGATTTGGAGCTTTGGCAACCAGAAACCAGCTGCGGTAACACTTACAGTGAAATTTAGCATTAAATTCTTAGTGTTGACTGCTGCTATGACTCACGTCTGCATACCAGCTTGTCAGAACGTGACACGTGGCACACTAGCACTCCATTCACAATTTTTGAAGAAGTGGGAAGGACGCTCATGCTACCTTTGCATTCTCCCTTTTGAATATGTAATGTTGTGTTGTTTTCCAAACTCAACCTACGGAAACGATACACCCTGTGTAAGTCAAGGTCTTA
Organism: Mola mola; assembly: GCA_001698575.1. Classification (NCBI taxonomy): domain Eukaryota; kingdom Metazoa; phylum Chordata; class Actinopteri; order Tetraodontiformes; family Molidae; genus Mola; species Mola mola. Next base: position 10,463,573 of record KV751339.1, read on the forward strand.
ATTCATAATAATAATATAGAAATTCCAGTTTCTATGTAGCATCCACGTCTTTTTTTGATGCAAATGGGCTCAACAGAGGTCGGTTAGCTCGGTCCAGCAGTGTGAAAGAAGTTCTACGTGTGGTCTTCAAGTGGTATTTGTCCTAATTATGTTAACTGAATTGCAGCTTTCTCTGACCGCAGCACCAAAGGTTTACAGGGCTTTCATTATGCACTTAGATTATACTGTAAACCAGGAAACAAGGAGGCAGTAAGCTGCTGCTCCCAAACCACACCACTTCCTCCCATGATCGAGAAACACTGTGCTCCCCCATCTTCGTCCTCCATTGTGATCGCTGTCAAAAATCGAATGAATGTTGGAGTCCCTTGCCAACTGGTGTGCACGCACGATCAAAGTCGTGCTGCGATACTGTAAACTCTGCTTTTGCAGTTGTGTTGATTTAGTTTGATGTTTTGCTGATGGTTGCGTAACATGATAGCTCAGACATTTTCAATTCCAGAGAGTCGTTTTCCATGTATACCATTGTGTCAATGGTCAGATCTGTCTAATGATGTGTTCATAGCACACACATGATGTATATGACAAAACAGAATTCTTTCACATATAAATTGTTTATGTAAGTCCATGTAAAATGGGAAAAAAAAATTGTGAGAGAAAGTATAAACGTTGTCCATTTTCTTTCATTTAAAAAACATATTTGATACTCAGACAATCCTGTTTGACAGCTCAGTATTATTTGAAAGTATTGTTTCTGAAAAAAGACAAGACATTCCCGCTAAATACATATTAATCCTATTGTACTTGTATACTTCTGCAAGAATCCTCCGAAACTTGATATTCATGATCGCACAGCTTTTTAGCTGAAAAAAAAAAATGTAATCATGATAATAAAAAAGTAACAAACTGGTATTAATTTTGTCCGTGTAGATCACAGGGCCAAGGCGTTGCACCAGTAGCATTAGAGGATATTTGAGAGAATCTCAGGCTAAGCCAATAGTTTTGGGCAAACTGTTGAGGAGTGTAACCCGGCCTGCGGTCCTGTTTCCAGTCCATTTCTGCAAAAGATCATAGTGTATTGGCTGCATAGGGGCTGCAGTAAGTGTCACTGGGGAAGAGATGCCTCCTCAGCCAAGTCCACTGGTCCACTGGCAACAGAGGCTGGCACAAGAAAGTCCCAGCTCCGTAGTTTAAACAGCCAAGAGCAGAAGATTGGCCTGGCAAAACAAGACCCACTCAGCCTAATAAAACACATGGCAGTGCTTATGTTCTTAACCCTTCCTCAGGTTCTGTTCTATAATAAAGTATAAACATATAGCAACAGAGAAAAGTGGATGATTCAGACTATTGGCCCTTATGCTGAAATGATCCATTTCTAATGTTTCTTCAAAATGTCTTTTTATAGCCAAGAGGCTGAAGAAGGAGATCCGTAGTCAAACTGATAAGATTTAGTATAATTGGAAAAGTGAAGTAGAAAACGCACTGCCAAGTT
>KV751339.1:10465133-10546312 GCA_001698575.1 Mola mola
GATTTAACCCGCATTTTAGTTTAAAATGTTTAAGAAAATAACTAACCTTATCAATATGAGTAATATAAGGAATATATTACTTATATAAACATCAGGAAGAAGTAACCATACTGATCCGGTTTCCAGAGAGGCTATGTAATGTATGCTGGAATTAGCATGTTAAGAAACTAGCTGTGGTCTCCAGTGTGCAACATTAGGAGACAAAGAAAACAATCCCGGAGGGCTTTTTAACCATGTGGAAGTTACGACCCCCGGTTTCCCCAGAAAATGAAACTAAAAAACCTTTATCCTCAACCCAAAATATTTCTATAAGACTCATCTAAATTTGGTTGTTTATCGAAAAATATCTTGTGAGCAAGTATTGAAAACGTTTAATGAAAAATATTCTAAATGGGGTCTATATAACATAATGCTTTAATGTAATGTATTATGCTAAAACTAAGTAGGAGGTGAAATAATACGTGGTGTTTTAGTGTATTCTTGCCCTTTTTAAAAAAAAAAACTCAGCATTAGTGTTATGAGTCTGCATGATTGTTCCGCGTTTCTAAATGTACACAACCTAGAACAACCGACATTCAGAACATGTGGCTGCTAATAACAAGTTGCAACTTAATAAATCCTAAATTAAAATAAATGCTGTTACTTCATGAAAAAGCTATGTTTACTATTATCAAGACGAGGTCAATGACTGCTAATGATAGCGGGAGTGAGCGATGCCTTTATGAAAGCCCCCTTGACATTTACTGCCAATTTGCTAAAGTGAGCTGGTTTTGTGGCAGTCAATATCAACGGGATGTTAAGTAGAAAATAAATCAAGATTGACTGCCTTTTAGCAGGTGGAATTTGCCAGCCATTCATTTTTTTTTTTTAAAGGCTTTATAAAGAATCACCTGGAGGATATATGATCTGCAGAGGTCAGGTAAAATGGCATGAACATTGTTTTAAGCCTTTAATACTTACATTTTCCTTCTATATGTGTGTCACTTGGATGTTATGAATGGATTTTTACAGTACCGTATGTCCTATGCTGTAAAATAGTTTCTGGACGGAAGTTTCAGAGTTTGGATTAATGGGGTTACTCCACTGACTTTACACGTAAGATTCAGGTTGACCATCAGAAAAAACGCTTTCTCGGCAACTTCTGGGTGTCTGGAAAGAGTTTTTAACGTTTGAAAAGTCAGCAGCAATCAAAGACAAGTGCCAGGTGCACTATGAGGAATGGCTAATCCATTGTTTTTGGAAAATGATCAATATTAAAGACTAAAAGTCTGGACATCTCAGCCTTTGCTGCCTCAGTATTTTTTTGTGTCTCACCTTTGTTTGACAGTTAACAGTGTAGAGAACATTGTGGTTACGCGGTCTGTGGCTTAATCAGCAAGGCGCCCCACATGTTCTTTCATTCTCTTTTAATCCGTCTCTCATGTGTCCCCCGACTTTATGATGGCAAATCGCTGGAGAACCTCTCTTTAAAGAAATCAATCTTTCTTTTTGACAAATTATAGGTGCAAAAAGTTCTGCTGAGATTGTGAATTCCTTTGCAGGAAACGATCCCTTTGCATTCCCAGAGAAAATTTCTGACATATTGAATGAAATTTATTTGAGTTTGTGAAGACGGCATCTTGCAGCCATTAGACAGAGCGCAGCTTAGAGCACTAACTCATTGGCTTACTCAGCCATGGAGTTTACAGTTCGGATAAGATGATTTATGTTAATGTGATGCTGTAATTTCTGCTGTTTACCAAAGGAGAAGGAGTTTACCTTCAACTATGCATTGCTTAGCAACCTTTACTGTTTTCTTTAATGAGAGCATGCTAACATGGCAGTACATGTCTCTAAACTGGGCAGACATACCTTTAAATGTATGCTTCTGTGTACACTGAGTCTTATCATTTATGGTAACTGATAGTATCCCTCTAACAGGAATTTTGTAATTATAATCTTTGGCTCGCTGAAAAAAAAGAATTTCATAATGTCAACATGACAGAAGTCCGTTTCGTTTATGGAAACACAATCAATAGTAGAATAAACCCAATGCATGAACGCAATGAACCTGCAGCGCAATCGATCTGTCATTGGATAGGAATGGACATCCATCTGAGGGAAACAAGATCAACAAATTAAAATGTGATCAAAAGGTGAAAGTGTCATGTTTGTGAGGAGCGAAATGTTCTAAAGTGTTCTACTTTGACCTGACCTGCGGCACTGGAGGTAGCTCCTGCATGAAAATTTACATCCGCAGCAAAAATCTCCAGTCGGTGACCTCAGACCTCGAGGCCTGCGGGTGGCCTAAATGTCTCTTAACATGCCATCCTGAGATAAAATGACTGAGTGCCAGACACCAAGAGACAGAGACCGGCAGTAAAGCAAATAGGACTTTACGAAATTGTCTAATGCAGACAGACTGCACATGGAGAGCTATAAGAACAGACAGAGTGGTGTCCTTGGCAGCCTGTCTGGGTGCGTTTTCTCAGTGCTGTATGTTGGATGGAGGGGATCGGATTGCTGAGCCCCACCAGCCAGATTTCTTGGAGCGCGCCGCATTATGTTCTGCCAGAACAGTGTCAATAATCCTAGGCGGTGAAGTCCTTCCACCTCCCAACCCATGGCCTGTTTATCAGCCCTGCCAACCACACACATAACACAGCCGTGCACGAACACTGAGGCAGACATATGGATGCCTGTTCATACTGGGTATAAACACACATAGTGGCATGTTTCCACTGTCATTTTTAGCGGAGAATTCAGAATGATAAACTGCAGTCTTGCATGTCTTCCTTCAGAGGGAAAAGTTATACTCACTAACATGTGTGTAGCACATATATCCCTTAATCTAATATTACACATTTACTATTGAGGATTTGCCCTAGATTAAGCTGCATAGATGTAGTCATTGTAAATTATTGTCGGTTGCATACATATATAATCCCCTATTTAGTCTGGTCAAATTTATACCCTGTTTTTCTTTTATGTATCCTATGTATAACCAGATTTCTTGTCATTTAAATTTCATCCGATCTAATCTCATAGAAAATAAAAAGCCTCATTTTTTTTTCTTTTTTTAATCCAATGCGGCACCTTGGCTCCCCGTCTAAGTGAAAAATCTTTTTCTTTTTTTTTTTTACAAAGTTTTGTTCATTTCAAACTCTCTGAAGTTGCAAGAAAAGAGACATCAATGTTTTATACAAAAAGATACAAATCGGCCAAGCTGAAAAACGTTCACATAGAACATTCAACAGTTATGAAGGAGGGATGCTAAGTGAATGCATGAATGAAGACCTATCCAATAATACAAATCTGATTGTTTAAACAATGATTTTTATGCGATCAGTGAAGCTGGTCTGTGAAAAGGTGCACTTCTACATAATGCTAGATTTGTGTTTGTACAACATCCAAAGGGGGGCTAGTTATGATGCTGCAAAATTCTCTCACACCCTGTTTTTTGATTCTCTCACAGGTTAGCGAATCCATGACACTGAAATGTTGTTACACATGCTGCACCTTTTCACCCTTTCTGCATGTCTTCAGTGTTCCTGTCTGTAAAAGTTTTTGCCAGCGTCATGCACTAATTGTTTCTATGTGCTTGTGGACTTGTCTGTGCCTGTGTGAACCTTTCCAGCGGCTCTTCATCCAAGAATGCAGCATGGCTCTTCAGAAGGGGATATAAGTTGAGTAAATTGCAGAGCTTTCAGTTCCTTCGCTAAACAATGGGTCATTGAGTTCCATCATTTCCAGATCACCTGATATCAAAGGTTTGTCATTGCTCATCCAGATGCAAAGATTTACTGGTCCTGCAACGTAAAGCTATCCAGGATCAGATGACTTAAACAGAAGATGTCACACAAGTTAGTTAATGCAAGAAAATCCCAAGAGGAAAGGTGGTCGGGATTGAGTGAACAAAGAGAGTTATCCTAAACTCACCAGCGTGGTTTTTAAGACGTGGGTGGTTCATGACCAGTCTCTCTTGGGATTTCAGACAGAGGTAGACAAGAACAATGTCTAATTTCAAACCAGCTACTGTCCAAACAAAAACATCATTTGAGTGGTCATGACTCTAAAACTGCCATAAATGCAAATTGTTTACCACCCAGCAAACTGCAGCCATAAGTACAGCATGCACTTAATTTCATGCTGAATTGATGGTAGGTTCCCCTCAGTTAATTCATTAATACATGGAAATTAAAGAAATATATATATACATAATATAGCACTGTTGCTGTATTGCAGTATGGACCTCTTTATTTTGTATGTAAAGGAAGTGTAAAATTAGGAGGCCCATTCTGTTAAGCATGCTCATAGTTTCAAACAGACATTTGGAAGTTGGTTTCTGTATAATGCTAAAGAGTAAACCAACTGTCATGAAAACAACTGTATAACATGACCCTACAAACATAGTTAAATGCTTAGCTCCGTGACCATGAAACAGTTGATTTAGAGGCTCTACTATGGTAGGAGCCAAGCTAGTTAAGTGAAGATGGTTAGTAAGAGAGTTGATAATTAATTCACACTTTAGCATCGCTGTTACATTATGTATTTCAACTATGTGCACAGTGCATCAACGTGTGGAGACAGCTTGACAGGCCTGTTGTACTCAGCTATCATGGATTGTCATTGCGTTGGATAGATATTGGTGTATAGTTAATGAAAACAAAGACAAAATCAAAAATAAAATGTCAACATTTACATTCAAAATCAGAAAAAGGAATTTGGGCGCTCTATTAGTGCATACTGTATGAAGCACTACACACTTGAGGAAAAGGGTTGCAATGCCAGAACAGGGAAAAACATTTGATCAGAATTTACATGTTGACCATTATGTTGTTATGTTGACCAATGAAGAAGATGCATATTTTTATGCAGAAATGCGCAAAAATGATCTCCTTAATGCACTAAACATGCTTTTATCACTCCTTTTTTGGCCATGTGTTTCATGTTTGAATTGTGAAAGAATATAACATGGGGATGGACCTCAAATTTAATGGCAACAAGCTGTAGTGATTCATCCTTGCTGAAACATCTGGATATAGGCATAAGATGGGGTGGTGGGTGGGAATAGAGACCACTGGACCAAATCCTGCTGTCAGGTCCTCATGCAGGCAGAGGGAGTCACTTTCAGTCGACACTGCTCTGCTCCCCTCTGAGCTTCATTATCTAAAATATATTAGGTAATACATTAATTTAAATTTACATCATACAACTGGGAAAAACAGAGGAAAGAAGAAGTATAAACAGTGAAAAATATGCTTTGAGAGAGCTTTAGAATGACAGTGAAATTAACAAGTCATGTACTCGAAATGAGAGGTTGTCTATTTGATATTAGACAAGTTATCACCAGAGAAATTAAATCATGGTACGTTCACAAAGCACCTCCACTTATCTTTTAAGCAAGCCTTGTCAAAGCAAGAGATATCAAGGCGTCCAGCAGATTCAATGGCACAAATTCAAGGGAATTCTTGAAGCTAACTGAATTGCTTTGGCAACAAATGATATTATCTCACCCCATGACACAAAGTTTTGCTTAACTTTCAAGAAGGGACATGACCGTTTTTTTGTCGTTTTGAAAAAACTGGAACGGGAAAAAACATTCCACTGTGAAAAAAACGCTTACAGTCCAGTGTAGGTACAGCTACAGCTACAGTGCAGATGCATCCAAACATTAACCCCCAGACCTCAGCTTTCACTTGACCTTAAGCTTCGATTAACATAACATCCTGTGAGAGGAAGAGGAGGAACAGGCGTGTGACAGAAAGGCTAACCAACACTTGAGAGTCAGAATAAAGGAAAACAAAGGGGAAATGCATGCCAATTCACACTGGACACTTGATACAAGGCGATGCAGTAGAACACATGCGTCAAGACCTCAAGCCAAGGTTGATCTAAAATTTTTCTGAAGTTGGCACTTATCCATGAGTTCCCTTCATGTTCCAATTCCAAAGTCCTGGTCGTAGATCATTGTCAGCAAGTAAAACCTTACATATGACGGGTGACAATGAACAGACATTTCGATCTGCGTTTGGCTATCGAGGATTAATTTCCTTAACGGGTACACTCTGGACTGGTTGCCAGTCTCCTAGAGGGCGGATATGAACCCCTTACAGGACAGACATTCACACTGATAATTTTTCTCGTTCCCTAGTTTCCAGTTAAGCTTTGACCTCTGCAGCTCGTAGAGAACAAAAAACAAAAAAACTCTCCTTCCCAAGGACAAGGACAACCATTTCAGCGAGTGTCCAAAAACTACATTTTGCCACCGTCTGACAAAAAACACGTAGCTCACAAAGTGTGTTTTTGGTTTTTTTTGTTTTTTCCCAGAAGCATGAAACTGAAACTATCATTCAAAGTTTACATCAGTGTTTACATCATTGTGACTCAGTTCAAGAAAATCAAAGAGTTTATCATCTATCTTTGGCTAAAAACCTGACATTACTTAGACTATCCATATTTCTCCTTCTGGACTCCCAGCATCATGTCATCGTGTGGTCATTCTGTACTCTGTGGAAAGTCAGAATCATCAAAAGTGCATTTACATGTTTTTTTATCGACGATGTGCTAATTTTCAAGTATTAAAGCCATCGATAGCAGCAATATGACCTTCGATGGTTGATAAGGCATAGGAGGAAATAATATGGCATCAAACACTGGACTTCCTGTTATCTACTGATATCTTTAAAAACCTAACTTAAGTCACCACAATGTTTCCTCACTTAGATTAAAAAGAACCGAAACCTGAATGTTTTATCATAATAACAAATTAAGCAACTGGTTATTTAGTTTTTGGTAAGGAGACTGTGCAAACCCTAGTACTGCAAGTTCTGCATTTAGGTTAAACAATCTGTTAGCTGAAACGAATAAATGTCACCAACACCATCTCACGTGGAGAATTACCAATTCCAATGATTCGCACCTTTGCATAGCAGTAACCAACATAGTCCAGGAATTATTAAAGCCAGGCTTGAAGCAAATTCATTGTGTCTGGTAAAATTTGGTAACTCAGTAACGCCCCCCCCGCTGCCAGTCGAAACTGGAACAATATCTCACTTCCAGCTCCCATACCAACCTCCAGAGCAGCCAAGACCGAGGCATGGATCAGGCGCACTGGTTGCCGGCAGCTGGATCCAATCAAGGGTGTTTGTCGTTGGAAATTGAATCAAATTAAAAAGTTTGATATTTAATGCGACACCAGATGGAAGCAGAGAGGGGAAAGAGGCCCTGCGGTCACCACTTATATCCCCTTCTGAAGAGCCATGCTGCATTCTTGGATGAGGAGCCGCTGGAAAGGTTCACACAGGCACAGACGAGTCCACAAGCACATAGAAACAATTAGTGCATGACGCTGGCAAAAACATTTACAGACAGGAACACTGACGACATGCAGAAAGGGTGAAAAGGTGCAGCATGTGTAACAACATTTCAGTGTCATAATGTCCAAGAACATGGATTCTTCATGCTAACCTGTGCGAGACTTGTGTGTTAGGCTGAAATTAAACGCTCCGAGGACAGTGACGCTCCAGCATGCAGGAATAAAGTCACGATGGATTTGATTTTCCTCATTTGTTGGTGATATGATATTATTTCACTAGGCTGTGATGTCATCAGTCTCAATATACAGCACAATACATGACTGTGATGTGAATTACTTTTTTTTTCCACTATAAGTGTTTTATGATACCCTCTGGGCTTTATAAAACTAACCAGACCTAAATTGAATTGAATTAAAGTAAAATAATGTAATAGTTTTATTACTACAAAAGCTTTAGGTCTGGAACTGCCTGTTGTAATCCTGTGGTCTCCACAGAATAACTTGTGGGATACGTTCAGCCTCTGCCACTGATTAGGTACTACACTATGTTGTTATTGGACAGGTTGGATTTAACATCGACTGTGGCTCTCAAAGTAGACGTAAAATGAAGAAAATGCAGTGTGGCAAATGAAATTAACGGCATCAAAGGTTGCAGCTCTGTGTCCTGGAGATTGTGTTTATAGACTTAATTTGTTGGCCGGATTACGTTGTAGTGGCAACGTTTAAGCGATGAAACACTTGCTTAAGGTAAGGAATGATTATAGTTCCACTAAAATGTTGCTCAAACCATCTTTCCGGTAATACAATTTTTGAAGTGCTGCAAGTGTAACGCTAGTTATTCTTAGCATGAACAGCAATGTGACTCTGGGCTGTGGGTGAAGTCATTAATTGTCACTGGGGGACAGCGGGAGACGATTGCAAATGTGGCCTCTTGGTAGATAAAACATTATAAAGTGCCCTCTCGGGTGATTTTCCGGTGGATGAAATGTATTAAGGTGCTCTCTATTCATCCCTGCCCATCTTAAGTCCCTCGCTGGGTAAAGTAGAAGTAAGGAGTGAGCTCAGACTGACAAAGTTGACTTTTAATGGCCACTTGTAAAATGCGACAGCCGAACATTGACAACAAAACAGGATACTTTACCACTCTAGCTGTAATCATATGACATATCACTTAAGCATGTCCACATCACTGAAAAAGCACACTATAGAATGTAGTTCCTGATCTACATTAAGGAAGGGAGCACCACTAAAAGTGAGAAAAATTAGTTAATCTTGACAAAAGTACATCTCATCTGATACCCATGAATAAATGTCAGTGGTGGTGGCTGGTGTTGTCTATATTGTGTTTTTTGGAAGAATACCAGAGTCTCGTAATGGAACACAATGGACACATAATGGACACATAATGGAAAACTATATGACTCTGTTACACACATTATTGCTGTGTAATTGACCTTGTTGCATAAAAATAAGTTTGAAAAAAGTTGACAATATAACTTTTCGTGACTTTCAAGAAATCTTAATTAACACTTTTTCATTATGTTTAGAGAAGACATAGTAGGATCAGCATTATGGTTCATGTGTGTAAAATTACTAGAAGACAAGGCTGGAAGTTGAATAGGGGCATATTTACTCCATCGGAATGTATGTTTGGCCCAGCTTAAACCTCACATTGGTCTAAAAAACTTGCAGAGCCTCAAAGAAAGTAGAATCATTTGCTACAGTGGTCAGAATAGTGGTGACCAACAGTGCCAATGTTCCTCTTGGAATCTGAAAACAAAATGCTGTGTTAGAGTTAATGTCTCAATCAATTAGGGATACTTGTTGATATATTACATTTACTGTTGTCATTGGGTTTGATTGTGCATTTGGCTATCGAGTAATTCCCTTTCCTAAATAAGTCCCATTTATAAGAGTAGTTGACGCTCTCTGACCACTGAGTATGATTCGCAAACTCTACTAGGCTGCACAGCGTTGTAGCCATGTGCTTTTGCATGTCCCCGTATTCAGTAGATCATATATTTTCATACTGCTACCCCGACGTTTCTCTTGCTGCGCTTCCGTCGGTGTCACATCTGCCGTTTTTATGTCTGTTTGTTTGTTTGTTTTTTTTAGAAATGAAATTTTTCAGCCAGGCCACAGATCTATTGTCAGCACAGAAGTGCAACTATTTATTTATTTACATACTGAAAATGACCCATGACACTGGGAGGCTATTACACTTTCAGACATTTTATTTGGCATTAGGATTGGCCATCAATGGTGGGCTTTTTTTTTTTTTGTTTATTTATTTGTTTATTTTACTAAAAAATATATAATCCATGTTTTCAACCTGTTACAGTGAGTGAGTACAGTCTCTGCCAGAATGACTGATCAGAACTTACTATATTCACTAAAGGAGAACAGCCTGAGAAATAAGGGTTTCCTCCCTTCGACACTCCACAGATGAGGTCTACCCTGAACATTTTTGGTATTTAAAGACTCAACGTAAGCTAACGAGTTAAACTGAAATATAAACCTTTCTTGCAATATCGTCTGCATGTTTGATGTCATGAGTCACACCAGAACACAACACATATGTTTTGTGAATGAATTGACCCACGTTGTGTACGTGTGTGAGCCTGATTAATGTAACGAGGATTAATCCCAGCTCTTCTCAGAGGACCACCCTGAGCGGGACAAGAGACTGGACACCACCTGGTTAACGTTCTCTCGCTTGTACGCAGCAACACTTGGTCCACGATGCAGGAATTTATCGCAGGCCGATCACTGTTACCCATCACCGAGCTATTTCGCTTGCATATACGTGTATGTTTGTGTATGCATTTTTGCTACTGCTCGGGACATTTTCTGGCATGAACACTCACTTTTCTGCTACCTGTAGTCCTCATGGGGACCAAAGACTTGTTCTAATACTGGAAAATGTTAATTCTCCGACTTTCTAGTTGGAACTAGGACCATGGTATGTATATGAAGGTTAGGATTAGGCAGCAAATGGTTAGGGTTAAGCTGCACACAATAAATGGAAATCAATATAATGTTCTACCAGAGGAAACTGTGCATACGTGTGTGTGTGTGTGTGTGTGTGTGTGTGTTGGCAAGCTAGGTATCATAAATACAGCCCAAACAAAAACCTAAACATCTGTCAACTGTTGCTGATACATTATCAAAAACACACGCATGAAACTCCCCTGTTGCATTAATTCTTGGTCAACCGCTGACACTCACAGTGGGAGACCGCGTCAGATTATGTGAAATCTATAGGGGTGGCTTGGAAAGTGAGAAACTGAGCTGATGGCGAGATATAGAGCAGAAGTGATCTCCAGCCAAATGTACATACGCAGCTCTCCATGTGAACTATCTGCACACACACACACACACACATGCAGTTACACTACGGTAAAAGCCACAGTACCATCAGCCATGGCTGGATTCTCATCCAAGTCACACCCTCTGACCACTAGGTTTTCCCCATCTTATATGTTCCTTATGTCTTGTTGTGCGTGTCATTAATACACTGGCGAAACATCAGCAGCAGAGTATGTTGGGAAGTGAAAAGAAATAAAAAGGTGCAAGCGGCAAAGTAACATTTTCTAGATGACATAAGGGTATTTGTACAGTTTAAAAGGAGCAGCAACAGACACGGTGTTCATGGACGATCACTTCCAGGAACATGCAGTTGCATTCTTTTAACTTACCTGAAGTAACTTGATTCTGGAAAATCATAAAATTCTGTATGCCGCATTGTGTTTTCCATGGTTGATTATTACTTACAACACGATGCTCACAGGATAAACAGCGACATTGTGGATGGTAAAATGGAGCAAGAGAGCAAATATAAGTAAAAGAGGAGAGACAGGCCAGAGAAAATGGCAGTAAATGTCCAAACTTCGGGATTGTTTCAAGATGGAATAAAATGACATTCTACAGTCTGTCAGTTAGCCAACCGCCATAGGAGCATGCCAAGATCATCCACTCTGCACAAGCAGAAATGACACAGCTTTCAAGTTTGCGCTTAGGCTTAGAGCCCCAGTTCCAAAAAAAGGTGGGACATCGTGTGAAATGTCAGTGACAATAGAAGGCAAAGATTTCTAACCCCTTTCTAACCTATACGAGTTTGTAAACAGTATGAGGACAATATATTTAAAGATCAAATGGATAAACTTTAACTAAAACAATTACACTTAATCTGAATTGGATGCGTGCAACATGTGTCAAAACACTTGATACAGGAGCATGTTTACCATTGTGTTACACCACCTTTATCTGGACGACGCTCAGACCGTGTTTGACTTGACTTTAGAATCTGGAATGACTTCATTTGCTTAAAGGGCCAAATGTCATATTTTGCACTTTATAATGTTGTCCATGTTTCCTCACAATGAAAAATTAGTTGTTCATTTCAAGACACTTTTAGCTGTCTTTTAGCAATACTCTTTGTATATTTACTATAGCTTTTTAATGATAATGATAAAGACAAACGGTTTGTATCTCATTCTTTTCTCACTTCCTTTAAGCACTGTTTTGGCCTCAACCCATGAGAGAATTATTTGCCTCTTTAGCTCCTATGAAGGTAACCCTGTTGATTCCTAAAGCATACAACGTGTTTGGGATAGCTCTGATTTTGACATATAGAACTGGACCTGTTTGGCTGAAAAAATTCAGTTTTTAAGCTTTACAGTGAACATGATAATAATTTGATATCAAGGAAAAAAAAAAAAAAAGAGAAACAAAGTGTTTGAGTATTTGGTATAACAGTCAGCAGCTAATGTGCTATTAACGCCCACTGCAAGTGCACAGGTTTCCTTGGGGATACCTGGATTACACATTCTGTAACATTACTTTATTGTTTACAGTAATTTACATAACCTTTTCAGTTTTCAGTCACAGTTTGGTTAACAAACCCAATTGTTTGTTATGTACCCTGGGTGCAAAAGCAGGGCACGGTTGAGAAAGCATGGTTTCAGTTTGCACAGTCAACTTTCCCCAGATAAGTTCAACTCATAGGAAAAAATCAAACAGGGATGCAGATTGTCATTGCTGAAATTCTGACTGATTTGGGTCTGGCACCTCATCATTTTCCAATGTTGTCCGCAGAGGGAAATACTGAGGAATGACTTCCAATGTGAGAAATTTGGAATATTTAACAAGTTCAGCGGTGAAGACTTCTGTTTCCAAGGATAATCTTGTTTGTTTGTGTGTGTTTGTTGGATTGTGGACTCGTGTGTGTGTGTGTGTGTGTGTGTGTGTGTGTGTGATCCACCACTTGATCCTGCGATACCTACAAGTCTCCCAGGTATAAGGTTGGGCGTCACATGCATGTCTTGCTGTTTGCATTGGAATTTGGCCTCGACTCTATGGGTTGCTGCCGCTGTTAAAGAAGCGGTAAACTCATTCAAAAGGTCTAACACAAGTGTGTGGGGAGGGAGAGCCATGTGTGTCAGTTAAATGCGCTTGTGCGTGTCTGCTCTCCTAAATGTGCAACCCACGTGTGTCTGACAGCATGTGCAAGTGTGCACGTGCATGCGCACGTATGGAAGCGTAGGCGTTCGGCATGCCTGCCAGTCTGGGGTTCTCCTGGCAATGAAGGTTTCCCGCTGTAGCATCAGAGGTGACGAGATGCGAGGGCGTACACACACACACACACACACACACACACACAGAGGGTTTTCCTCAGTCTCATGCCAAAGCAGAGAGGAAAAGGGCCGGTGTGAGAAGCTGGGAAATAAGCAGCATTAAAATAGTGGGGGCTTTTTCCACTGGCACATTCCCACATACTGTGCAGCGAATACACAGAAGTGACAGGTGACCAGGTCTGGTGTGACTTCTGTCCACACACACACACACACACACACACACCAGTACATACACATGCGTTGCTCATTTACCTTTAAGTTCATCATCAACACAGTTAAGACCACCTTTAAGGACTGAGCATTTTTTCATCGATACGTGCTTGAAGTTTTGCCTTGTGGTGGAGTGCGAAGTGTTCCGCACTGTGAACTTGATTTTTTAATTTGTTAAAGTATTTTGTTGCTTGGAATCACGTTGCCTTCTCTGCAGCTTTCTTTCTGCTTCCATTGGTCGGTTCAGATAATCAATAACAGGCCCATCATTCTCACTGACCTCAAGTGAGAGTCTCCTCGCAAAAATATTTCAGGTAGCTACAAAACAGGTTTCAGAATCTTCTGAACCTTCTAGAGTTGACAAGGAACATTTTGGATAACGATTCCATCACACTCAATTCACACCTACCTATTGTTATTTTCTGTAAGAATAAGTGGAAGAAACAACAACAGAAACAGTAAGGCTTTGCACCATTTTACCATTTTAACATTATTTTAACATTATTCACACATTTCATCAGGTGATGTGCCAGAGAGTTGTTTTTTTTTTCAACGCCTTAAAAAAAAAAAATTAAATAAATGAATAGTTAGCTGTGTTTTGTTTCAGCTAAGGGGGGAAGTTTCTGCTCATGGTCACAATGCTCTTCTCTGGTATTTGACATATTGCTAATGTAGACTGTATCGCCACCTACTGGTCTGCCATGTCTAATGTTAGCTGCGCGTATGGAGATTTCTTATAAAAACAAAGACGTGAGGACTGACCGAAGATCAATCTTCCATTAATCTATGACCTAAAAGAAATATTTACTGTATGGCAACGGTTCTTCAAAACACTGAACTCGTTGATTTTGCCAAGTTGGAGTCAGTAAATTAAGTTAATAAAGCAAATATGTAATCAAATATTTACTCATTTACAAGGCCAAAGGACGTAGGGAAATATTGGATGGGCTCAATGGGTTGGATATTTCTGGATAGCAAACAAACACGCAGCATGGCCAGGATTTTTCCATCCACTGGATGCTAAATGAAGCATTTAGCTCTGTAGCTGCTACTCTGTAGAGTGTGATCACTAACTTATGCTGATTATCGGGTTGCAGTTCTATAGTGGACAGGTTTTTGGTCAACACCTGAAGGTAATTATTTAAAGATTTGTGCAATACTGGTAACTTTTTTACTAATTTTAATCAATTAGTTGTACACCTGACAGTATGTCACCATGATTAGTCTGTTATTAGCCCATGATTAGCCACATGTTTTAGCAAGGAATGCCAATGAGTTTATTACTTGGCTAGCTTGGTTAGTGGCCTATTATTGTTATTGGCTTAAACAAATTCACCACAAAAATTAATATATTAGGGCTGAAATGATTCCTCAAATAGATAATAGAAATAAATAGAGTAATTTGAGGAAGCCCATAGAAGAAGAAGCACTTCTGTTGATATTCAGCACTGATGGAACGTGGATATAAAGTGCAGACTGCACAACCATGGAAGAAAACTTT
Source organism: Mola mola (assembly GCA_001698575.1). NCBI lineage: Eukaryota > Metazoa > Chordata > Actinopteri > Tetraodontiformes > Molidae > Mola > Mola mola. Next base: position 10,479,778 of record KV751339.1, read on the forward strand.
GAGGGGCAACAAGAAGAGACAGAGAAAACAACAGAAAGGGTCAACAGTTTGGGATCACTGCAAGTTAAACTAAAAAGTGCACCATGTGTATTATATAAGATGAAACTAGCACTCCACAAAAGCATGTCACCAATGCTACAGCACCTTAGCAGGAAACATCCAGCAGATTCTACAATAAGGTAACGATAATATGATGTTGGCAAAAGCATTTAACCTAATTCAATGTTTGCAGAATAAGATTAAGGCATGCAAAGAATATACGTGAATTGTCACTATGTTATGGCTAATTAAGAGCAAAAAACAATATGATGGCTACATGGCAAAGTCAAATGTAAAAATGTGGATTAGCAAAGGTTTGTGGAGAAAATAATACAGAAAATAAAATGCTGCAGTCAATTTGTTAAAGACTGAGCTTTATTCACATTAGGAGCTACCCACTCACACCATTCACACACACACACATGAACACACACAGCAGCGATTAGAACCTAAAACACACAAATCCAAGTAGTTATAAGCATCTCCTTTACTATGATAAATAAATGAACTTGTGAACTTCAAGTATGAAATTTAATAAGACTCTATAATAAATAAATAAACATACTTTTCTTAATTTAATTACAAAACTGCAGTGCGCCATAATTCTTATCCACTTACTCAATCAATTGCCGGAGAACCATAATCAATAGAAAACTCGATTACTGAAATAATCGATAACTGCAGCCCTGGAATAATTGCTACAAAATTGCTACAGAGATTAGAGAAAGGATGATCAACAACAAAAAAAAAATGATTTAACATATTTCTCAAATATTATGATTAAAACTTTGTTTGTTTTTTCTCTTTTTAAACTGGATTGACGTTTGAACTATTGGTTGGACAAAACATGAAGCTTCGGACGTCATTGATTTTCAGGCTAATATGAAGGGGTACTTTATGAAAGCCAGTTGCCTTCAGAACGCCTTTGTACTTCCCTGTATGGTTGTATATTTGAGTTTTTCCCTTGCAATTACTTTACCAATTTGCCTTTTAAGTCCTCAAGAAAAACACTGTGGCTCCTGTGGCTCGGCCCACTGAGGACTGACTCAGCAGTGACTTAATTTCTGCCTCCAGTGAAATGTTTCTATATAAATCCAATTCAAGCAGTATGCATTGTGAGAACATTCAGACCAGTTGATCGAACATGACGCATTACGCACAAGAAGTGTGAGACAGCAGCAGGGTGCGGGCTGGTACTCGTGAAAGGTGGCAGCAGATGGTCACAGAGGCTGTGCGATCATCCATCGAGCACATAAAGCCATCAGGACCAAGACTTGGAGCGGCAGCTCATCAGAGCAGGAAACATTATTCAGTGGTACCTTATAGCCCTGCCACTCCCTGCACTGTGTGAAACCCCACTGTCTCACTGCACCGCAGCATTCATATTTTAATATCCTACTGCTCTGACAATGAGACACCAAGGGATACAGTGATGTAATGTATACCAGCTTTAGTTTACCACCATTAGTTTCCATACATTACAGTGGGGTTGGTGCATTGGGGAAAAAAAACATGAGGGAAGGGGCATAAAGAACCGTGGGAAGCTTGAGCTGTATTGCACATACATGAGGGCAAGATAAAGAAAATCCTTGCTGACGGTTAAAAAAAAAAAGAAAGAAAGAAAGAAAATCCTCTTATCACTTCTATCTGGTGTTGGGCAACAGAGTAGGAATCTCTGAGCTTGGCACATCGCTGGCAGCTAGCTTCCAACAAAAGGGAAACAACAGAAAGGGTCAACAGTTTGGGATCACTGCAAGTTAAACTAAAAAGTGCACCATGTGTATTATATAAGATGAAACTAGCACTCCACAAAAGCATGTCACCAAAAGGGGACAAATTAAGCCAATGCTGTAGTACATTTTATGTTTTAATCTAGCCTCTGTCAAGATGATATAAAGCGATTTGTTTGATACAAAGAGAGTTAACCCTATGTTTTTACATGGTGTGCTAAGCGCAGTTAGCGGCTAACTCTTAATATTCAGTCAGTACCTCCACACTGTAGGATGGCAGCTTGTTATTTCTTTATGTGTTAAAGCCATAAAATAGTGTAAAATAGTAATTTGTTGAGCCTGAATCCCGGGTCATCTAATACCGACGGTATGGGTTTCCCAGGTAGTTGCGTACTTTGGGTTAGTAGCTGTCTTGAGCTACCAACCCCAAAATCTAAGTATCTGGTAACACAGGAAGAATCAACATCTTACAAATTACTAATCTAAAGACTTTTTAAATGCTTTTAACGTAGCTATATAAGTGAGTACTTATAATTTTGTATTTGATAATAGCGGAAATTGGTTCTGGGCTCACAGCTTGCTTACCAGCTTACTGACATAAAGAATAAAATTAAATTAAAACAAATTGCATTAAATAACCATTAATGATAAATCAAATCAACTATAAACAAGACTGAGGAGATAATAGAGGAGAAAAGGTTTGCACAACATTACTAGGTCTTGCAGTAAATTGCAGCAATGGATTTTTGTGGCCACTGGAGAGCAGCATGAACATGTTGTGAACACAATAATAACATACAAACAAAATGCATGTTAATATGTTTGATATGGCGTTTTAGCAAACACTTATTAACACATCTGCTCATAGGGAGTAACATTAACATTGAATGAAGCAGATTTCTCTTTAATTGATGTGCTCATTTTTATAGCTTGTTGCTAAGTTTGTATGTCTGCTGTTTTGTTCTGGGCAGGTAATGTGTAATTGGTTTATCACACCTTTTGAACATCAACAACAACGCAACATCAACAATGAGAGTGATGCGAGTGAACAAAAATAAATGTCAATGCATATTCTACTTTGAGGGACCGATTTACCATCGTTATTTTATACATTTGTACAAAAACTAATGATTAAAACCTTGTTAAATACGAAACGTCTTTCATTGTCAACACATTTTATCAATACTGCTATAATCCTTCGAAAATATCACAGTTTTAGACTCCCCTAGAAGCCCATTAAAGCTCCATTGGTGGTTTGTGCAGGGCACACTAGTGGCCCGTGAGATCCTTCAGAAGTAACAAGAATAATTGGTGTGTGATGCAGAGCTCCGGGGGTGATAGAGTGGTGAATGTGAGTCACGCTGGTTTCCCGCTGTGTCATTATTCTGTCATTGAAATTTCACTTGACGCTCAATTGTGGTCTCGAAACAATCCAGACACTCATTCATATACAAGTTAATACATTACTAATTATGATCTACGCCCACTGCATGGACAGCTAAAGTCACGGACTGGCCATATGCAACATCATGTCCTGGAACTGCCACTGAAGTCCTCCATTATGCTTGTGTCCTGCATGTAAGTTTGTAAGAACATGTATTTCCGAAGAGATCAGCACAGTAATTTTAGAATAAAGGCTGCAGTATAGTGTGTTTCTTGCTCATATTTAATATCTAAAACTTAGAATGTTCTTATGGCAAAATATCAGAGGTTCTGAAAGAAAACCCACAAAGATCATCACAAATAGTAGTACTTTTCTAATAACCAACGCAAAGGAGTATATAGTTGTTTTTCTGTCTCTGTTAACAGTCTAGCACTGACTTCTTTAGAAACATTTCTGGCCTTTTGGGTCAAAGGTCAAGGTAAGGAAAAGCTTTCAAAATTCTCAAGATTCCTACTTGTTAACAGAGTGAAACCTTAAAATGGTAAATGTCCTGTATTTACTTTGTGCTTTTCAAGGCATTCTGGCTTACTTTTAGGTTTGGCATTCACCCACTGGCGGTAGTGACTACCTCAAAGGGTAGGTACCTGCTCATCAAGAGCATTAACGTGAAAGTTAAGTTTATCGCAATGGCCGATACCAGCAGGTCACTCAAAGTAATGTTGACCAGCAGCAGATTGGTGGGCATCTGCAGCCTCTTGAACCTGCCGTACACGGCGATGACCACAAAACTGTTGCAGAAGGCGAACACTCCGATGGTGCTGATGGTGAAGGTGAGAAGTTTGCAGGCGCCCACCTCGAAGATGTATTGGTCCGTGCTCCTCACCGTTCTGTTACTGTTGGCTGGATTCATTCACAAGTCATTATTATAGTCAAAACTCAAGCAATTTAATCCTAAGGTAATATATACATAAAAAATATCGTCTACTGTAACAAAAGTTTTGACCTTGAAAGTTCAACGAACAAGGTCACTGTAGACATTCTCGTTGAAATCACTATTCTTTTAAGATTTGCCCCACAAAATTATTCCAGTTAGAGTTATCTTTGGAGTTATCAAGTTATCTCTGGATCATTGTCTTTCAGAATAGAAACTTAAATTCTGAGCAAATTGGGATACATTTGCGTGATAATGGGTTAATCAATGGAAGTGACTGTACACAGTGAAATAGAGGACAAACGTTTTGTGCGCTGTAAAACTAATCTGACATGGTGCCAACCTCCAAGTTTTCATAACTCTAGGATGCTTTCAATGTGAATAATTAATTAATAATGACATCCACCACAGAGGTTATGCTTTTGGATCTGTTGACTGGTTGGTTGGGTGGTCTGTTAGCAGGATTGCACAAAAAGTACTGGATGGTTTTCAACAAATTTGCTGGGAGGATGGGGAATAGGCCAAGGAAGAACTCTTAACTTTTTAATTAATGGGAACTGTTGGGTGTGGGCAGAGGTTTGCAGTCTCTGAGTGCTTTAACTTGTGCATTATGCAGTCACGAAAGACGCAACTAAAAAACTACATCCTTATGGCAGCAAGAACTGTTTTTTGACTTTAAAGCCATAAAGTGGTTATTTATTTATTTATTTCTTCTATAGGAAGCACATGTCAAGCTCACACAGCATGAGAGTGCAGAGCCAAACCACATATATTCCATTGCAGGAATTTGAGGAATTAAATTCCACCTTTACATGCTTTCTGCAGGAAGCTGTTGGCTTCGTCTCTTGTGTATGCAGAGTGGTGTTTTAAACTTCCTTTCACTTTGACGTCTGCTGATGGTCTCACATGAAAAGCTATAGATGAATTTTGAGATGCTTATTTAGTCTGCTGTATGCATTACATAGAAAATAACCTCACAGAAATGCATATTTCACAACCCACTGAAACTTCAGATTAAAGAATATATGGAAAGAGGCAGCAGAGAGGTGGACTGAAGAATGTGAACTCAGAAGGGAAATGTTATAAGAAGAAACAGAAAAAGAAATTGGGTGTTTTTTTTTCTCTGCAGCTTGATTGAAGAGACTTTTCTTGAAGGCCCTTCACACAAGTTATGATTCTTATTCCTCTAAGAGCTTCCCACTGAATCTCAGTTGTTCTCTTGAAAAGGCGATCCCCCAAAATATTTCATCACAGCAATGACAGAATTATGGCTGACGTCAACAAGCATTGCACTTGAAGTGAAGATGGTGTGTGTTTTTTGGTGTGTCAATTTAATCTTACCAGCCATATTGAGAAAGGGTCTTCCTTCCTTCACCTTCCAGTTTCCCTTATCCACTGACATGTACAGGCTACTGCCCCGTTTTGCTCCTCAGAGTTAGGTTCAGAGCATACAATACATGCTCGTTGATACACTGCTTGCAGTCTGTTTCAGTGGAAATTTTTTGCCACGACGTTTACAATGCAACACAACAAGGGGTCTCTCCATCGTGGCCAATTCTTGACATCTGGTCGGTTTGTCTGAGACATACAGGGGATTAGTCTGACTTTGCTTTATCTTATGCCTGCAATTTTACAGCCATCCTGCTCTTCCCTGTGATCTACTTCATATATCTCTGTATTCAGCAATCCCTCATCAACCCCTTCTTTTCTTTTCCCCAATTTTTCTCTTTCTGAAATGTCCCAATTAGTATATCCAGGTTGTCTTCATGGTAATAACCCCCTGAGCCACACAGACCTAGAAAGTATAACTTTACGAGGTGCAACCACAGCTCTGTCTCCAAGCCTGTTTAAACTGTGATCAATGAGCAGTCATACGCAATGCTGCAAAGACTGCTAAAGAAACCCTTCATGTTAGATCGTGGTATATGGGGATGAACTGTTGGACAGAACTGTTGACTTTCAATAGGTTTTTAACTGGAAAAGTCTAAATTATATCATCAGCTGCTCTCTGGTGGGTTTCAACAGGGCAGAAAGAAGCCACATCGTAAAATTTGAAGTCTTAAAGTAGGTCCAGACACATTAGAACCAGAGTTTTTCTTGCAGGAAAAATGACTCTACAGTAATTGTAAACACAGATATTGTAAATCTTTGCATTCAGCGAAGACTCCACACTGACTGGAAATTAATAGCCCCAGTTTGAAAACCCTTCAGGCTTTCCAGGTTTACCAAAGTTTGTTAGTTCACATCAACTCAAAGCAGGCATAAATCTTGGTTAAAGGACAGCTGAAAGTGACTACTTTGGCTTGGTCATGACAACTGTAACATCAGTTGGACTGCAGGGGACTGTTGTGATGCAAGACCTAATGGGGTAAATGAGTGCACCTATTGATATACTTGTACTATAGTTGATATACTATACCTGTCAAAAACGAGCAGGGGAGTGACAGAGTGGAGAAACCGGGAGGAAGAGGTTTAGAGCAAAAGGGTCCAGGTGAAAACCTGATAAGCTTTTTGTGACTAGTTTTCATTGAAACAGTGGTAACAGATAAGCATCATTTTGACCTCTGAAACAAAAGGCCTCCTCACCGCTGATAAAGGTGTAAGGCCACGACAAAAAAACAAACAACCATGATTAAATGGCTGAGAATTTGAGCAAGGTTTTTTTTGGTTGTTGGTGTTGGTGTAAGAGTTATCAGATGGGGCTAGATCACATTATATTGAGAAGTAGACCTCTGTGGTGTTTTAAAGCAACATGTTCTGTAAAAGTCTGTATAAGCTACTGTTTCACACAGTAATTGATAGAGCTGGGATGTTCTTTCTGCCACAGTGCCATAGAAGTTTTTTCATTCTCATTGTCCCCATTCTGGTCAGTGCTGTCGCCTCACAGCAAGAAGGTCCTGGGTTCGATTCCCGGTCAGGACGTTTTTGTGTGGAGTTTGCATGTTCTCCCTGTGCCTGTGCGTGGGTTCCCTCCAGGTACTCCTGCTTCCTCCCGCAGTCCAAAAACATGCAAACTGGGGGTTAGGTTAATTGGTCACTCTAAATTGCCCATAGGTCAGCCCTGCGATGAACTGGCGACTTGTCCGGGGTGTACCCCGCCTTCACCTGAAGATGCTGAGATAGGCTCACGCCTGGACTAGTGTGTGAGCAGTTGCAGTGTTCATGATGGCACCAAACTGGCAGGGAAGATACCGAGCGAGAGACGCCTGACATGGTTTTCACAATCATTTCAAATGTGTATTTCCTCTGTCTTTTAATCTCTTTCTTCTATATTTACTAATTCACAACTTTTTTTGTGTCAGTCGGAGTCTACTTTCCCCTCCCCCACTTCTCATTTTCATCCCCACTACCTGTCGCACCATTAAGGGCACATAGACCAAATCAAAATTGTTGCCCAGGCTATTTTTCGTATCTGTGGTTGTTAGTGTGAAAGTCCAACACCAATGAAGGAGTCAACATAGTTTCAAGTTCATCGTTACATTGTAAGCACTTTAGTGTTTATTTAGGTGTTTGTAGTATTCATCTTCTAAGGGAAAAAATACATTATTTTCCTTTCTTTAGAAAAATAAATAAATGTAAAAACTGATATTTACAATATGTGTCCCTTCAATCACTTTACAGTGCCTCTGTCATCCTAGAGGACTTCTGCCAAGTCTGAGATAATAACCCTGATGTTGTCACGCATTTGGAGACTTCACATTTTTAATTTAATTGAAAACTTCTCATATCTGTGGTGCATGGAGTTTGGAAGATGTGGGAATTCAACAGGGTAGTCTTGCAAATGCTTAAAAGTTGCACATTGGGAGGTGTAGTTCAATCATGGGATTTAAAGCCTGTGCTATATAAAATTTGGCCATTTTTGAATCCCGTCTCACATACCACGAACTATGCTGAAGTATTCTCTTTATGTGTTTTTACAGTATGTCAATGATCTCCCCTCACCCAAGTTGAAGACTTGGAAAACTACTGATGTAAAGAAGCATTAAAAGAAAAATACAGAGAGCAGCAATGGCAGAAAACAGACTTGAGCACATGGAAAGATTTTAAGATTGTTGTTGAACAAAAGCCACTATTGTGGGCAAGGATGATACATGCACAAGGAAATAAAATTATTAAATATTTCCCAGTCCTTCCAAGGACTCATCACCAGACTCTCATCTGTTAGAGCTGCTTCACTTGCGTATTTAGCTGCTTCCATTTGTTTATTTCCCTCTGTACAGTGTCAGAATCACAAAACAGCCCCTGCTTGGATCTTATCATGCCCACACAACATCATCTAATTGTGGTGTGTGAATGGCTGCCAATTTTAAGGTCTTTTCACATGTAATTTCATGCATGTTTGAACACTTGTGTGCCATTCAACACTGTCTGCATTTAATCATGCAGGAACTGCCTCGCTAACATTTATTGTCAAGCGCACATGCAGTTTGGTTACACATAAAAACATATTGTTTAGGTTCGGATAATAAAAAAAAAAAAAAGGATTGGTTGGATGTTCCATACATCAGGCTACTGATGTTACTTAAATCACAGAAGCTCAAAACAGTACATAACTTCACTTGCTTGGAACTAACAGTCAGTATGAATTTTCAATTTACATGGTACCCGGTTCAGTTTCTCAGTACCTAACATTAGGCGGCGTTAAATGACATGCAACAATGTAAATGTGTTTTTATAACACGTGAAATGACAGCGACACAGACACTGACTAAGACACTGGCGTGTTATTAAGATGCTAATTTATGAGAATACGTTGGCACACAATGATAACACATAACAATAATTTAATTATTTGATGATAATTTGATTGACGTTAACATCTCATGAGATTCTTTGAGGATTATCAGACATCAGTGTTTGTATTAATTGCATGTTAGTGAAGAGTCATAAGGTGCATTCAGTCAAACACTGACCTGGTTTATTCTGCAGGTGGTGTATGTACTTTCAACTAATTGTACACCTTCTAGTATGCTTTTGTAGAGTCGTCAGTTCACAGTACCCTATCATCCATCCAGAACCTTACGCTTCCAGGATGCAGGGTTATTGATGATCCCCAGAATCTCCAAAAGTAGAATGGGAGGCAGAGCCTTCAGCTATCAAGCTCCTCTCCTGTGGAACCACCTTCCAGTCTCAGTACTCGAGGCAGACTAACTCTGTGATTTTAAGAGTAGACTGAAAACTTTTCTTTTTGATAAAGCTTATAGTTAGGGCTGGCTTATCTAGCCCCTAGTTATGCTGCTTTAGGCTTAGGTTGCTGGGGGAACACTCCATGATGCACTGAGCTCACTTCTCTGCCCTCTCTGACTCTGGCTCCATCTCTGCTCCTCTAAATGTCACTATCCTTAAACTAACTTTACTTCTTCCCCACAGTCTTTGCGCTTTATCATCCTGCAGGTTTTCTAGGACGCGGTGGGAGCTGCTGCTGTGGTCCTGCCTGACGCCTACTGCTCAAATTAGGACAGGAGTTCCTGTGACTGGATTGCCCAGCCTAGCCCATGGATTGCCCAATGACTTCTGGACCAGCATACTATACCCAACACTGTACAATTTGGGTAAGAACTCGTCTCAGAAATACTTGCGACTGGGCATGGCATAATGAGGCTCCAGGAACTCCACAAGTTTGGTGAATCCGGCATCTTGAATGATAGAAAAAGGCTGGTTATCCAGTGCGATACACTCCATGATTTTCAGGTTGAAGGTTTCCACCTGAGGTGGTCCGTGTCATATTTCTTTTTTTCCTCAGTTAAACGACAACTGTATGTTTTTTTTCGGTGGAGGCTGTTGCTTGTTTTCATGAATTTGTTGAACAAATGTAGTGTGTAACTCCGCATGATTCTTCTTGAGGTGAGCAAGGTTGTTACCCACGGCCAGCGGCCCAGGAGTCTAGCTTTTTATTGTTGTTTTACGACATCAAGCCTGCGTTGGAAAACATCTCATGCTGCATTCATGCAGGCTCGGAAATGCTGAAGCCTACAGAACAAACATTGGTCATAAAAACCGATACCGATACTTCACGATAATACATTTTTTAGTTAATATCGACCAATAATATTGGAGGGCAGATATTATCCGACATCCCTACCCATACTATATCTAGATTTATAGACTCATATGAACTTAAACATTCTTAGTAAACTGTTATTGTCATGTTGTTGTGTTCTGTATAAGTGACATCTATTGCACGTCTGTCCGTCCTCGGAAGAACGATCCCTCCTCTGCAGTTCTTCCTGAGGTTTCTTATTTTCCTTTTCCTTTATTTTTAAGTTTTTCCTCACCTGGTTCGAGGGTCTAAGGGCAGATTGTGTCACATCTGTACAGTTTGTCAAAGCCCAGTGAGATAATATGTAAATTGTGATTTTGAGCCATAAAAATAAAATTTGATTTGATTTGATTTGATATTGTATATGTTCCAAATTCAACCTTGCTGAGGATTAAAGACCATGTTTTCATGACTTACCTGAGAAGACCTCCTTTTAGGGAAGTAGAGTGTAGGGGCTGCGCATAAGTGGGTAAAAAATTAAAAGGTTTCTCAGGCTCAGCCTCTATAGCAAAGCCCGTGAAGGCTAAGAATAATTATTTATATAAGCAATTCTTACTATATTTTATCCAGACAGAAAATACTCACTGCTATCTATTGAAGCAATAAAAATAAAATTTACTGTTACTCTGTTGATGCTTAAAAGTTAACTGACTAATAATTTAAAAAATAAGGATAAATATATATAAAACATATTTGGGAGAGCATAACAATTTATTTCTGTGGGCAGGATGGTTAAGACTGGTCACCTCACTTCATTTCAAGCACAGATTCAATCCATTTTATCCGGAGCAGAGTCAGCCAGGTTAATCAAAAACATGTGTCTGATACTATGACTCATCAACAACTGTCCAGACAGTAATGTCTGTGTTTGCATTGGTGAATCATTAATATTTGCAGCCAATCTTTTAGAATTACACGGCTTGCAGTGAATCTAGTTAAGAGAGCCATGTTTAAGTTACAGCGGTTGTTAGGATTTCCCAACGGAAACGTTAATTCTAAATCATTAGTATAAGAAAAATGAAATTAAAAACTTCAAGATCATCATGTGTAACCTTTTTTGGAGACTTCCATTTTAGATAAGTTTAATGACTTTAATGTAGTTTCATGAACATAAATGAAATTTGAGCAGTAACTTCCGCGAATAAAAAAATGAAGCCAAACAGAAGTTGCAGAAAAGGCAGTACTGTGCAGGCCCTCAATATTTTACTGCATGTGAACATGTTTACAGCCTGGTACCTAAAAATGGTTTCAGCTTTTTATCCACTTTCCCTTGTTAAGGACAACGCTGAACACATATTTTGGCTCACCTCAACTCCAACCACGTTCTACCTCTTTGTCCCTTTTTGAGTTGGCTCAGAGTTGGGCGGAGTCAGGCACCAGCCGCCCACATCGAACTTCACACAGCTCCTCAGTAACCTAGGAGTGACCATTTATTATACAGACTATGGATGCCAGTGAAGTTGGGGAGTTGTGGGAAAAGCGATATCTGAATCTGACAAAAGCTGGAGGGTTTGAGGGGAGAGGAAAACCAGGCGGTGAACACACACACAAATAATGTTTGTGTGTGTGTGTGTGTGTGTGTGTGTGTGTGTGTGTGTGTGTGTGTGTGTGTGTATACATATATACATACATATAAATATATATGTATATGTATATATGTGTGTACTCCCTGCTCTGAATATATCTTTCTAAATAAATAAAAATCACAAGAAAAAACCCGCCATTCTACTTATAGTGTGCATGTACTGAACACATACAAACACACATGCACATGAGCACACCGTGGGATACTTGTACACATATCCAAAACACTAACCACAGTATTTACCCACCTACGCTCAACTGTAACTTGTAACCACGACAACGCCAGCAGCCAATACTCCCTATATTGACTGACGTGATCATTAATCTTTTCAAGTTTCTCCCAATGGACCAGTAATGATATGTTAGTATTCCAGCCTGGTTGAACCACAGCATTGGTGAGCTATCATCCACCAAATTAAAATATGAAGCAATGGTATGTGGGAGACATGGAGAGAGACGCTTGTGACCAGGATGTTGCCAGTCTGGGCTTGTGACTCCTACCCACTGGGGCACAGTAAACAATGCTTGAGAATCTGGACTAGTGTTCACTTTATTGACCAATGGTGATGAGCCGAGATGTTCCCTTATAATTTGGATTGTGGGTGTTTTTGATACACTAAACAACTTAACAGGCTTTGTATAGAATTCACAATGGTGCAGAGTCTGTTCTACTCATCACCAGTCATCACTGGTTGTGGGCAATTGCCGTGGCAAGTTGGCACAGAAATCAGTCAGTGTACGGGGGGGTACAGACTGGAATTGGCAAGTGTGTGAAGAGGACAGACTCCTCTTGACATGAGGGAGAGTGGATCAAACGTGTTAGATGTCTGCAGACTCTAAACGCAGTTAGTTAGTGTGCACTGGCCACTAACCCAATCTGGATATGTACCATCAATAACCAATACTCACCCAAATGTCTTTTGTCCATCACAGACGCCATGATTTTCCGTCTTACATTTTTTTGTTTAACCATGTTCAAAATATCTTGACAACCAAACCAATTAACTGTCATGTATTGGTCATCTGGAGTGACCAACCTGAAAAGATTTCAAAACAATATTGATGTCAATGCCTGCTCAAAAAGGACAGGTAGCAACAGATTACCAATTTGTACAATAAACTGATTTAAAAAAATACTCCACATTTGTCCTTAAAGTGTGTGGAATGTACAGTGTCTATGTACCATAAATATCAGGCTGAATGAATTCAGTACAGGGCACTTAAGGTGTTGAAAATAATCCAACCTTCACCTAAAGTAATCTAGGGAACCAATCCAGAATTTCTGTTTGACCTGAAAAGACCACAGTGATGTGTTTGTTTTTCTTGTGTGCTCAGCAGGGACTCAGATAAATATACAGCTACGCGTGATGGGTTATTAACAAGGACTTTTTATGATGAACAAATATGTCTACTCACAGGGTGGGGGTTGGATGGATTGTGTAATAGGCACATATTCATCTGACCATAATGGCTGTGCAAGAACAGAAAGGAGGGAAGGCAAAGGGGAAAATAATGGGAGCGTTCAAGATCATTCATCTTAAATAAAATGATTATAACATACATCACCACTGTATTGGACTACACGTGGACAATATGGTGAGGGCGTTGATTCTCTCCCCCTATAAGGAGCTCCCTCTCGCCATTCCTTTCTGGACCAGCTTCATCAGCCTAATGTTACGCATTAGCTATGCTCTCTGTTGCATCAGGAAACAGCAAACTGAACAGATTGTAAACAAGAAGGGGTACGGGTGGCTTCAAGGGGTGGGGCGGGGGGCTTCAACAGGCAGCAATCGCTCCTAATTTTCAAAAACATGCTGCCCTCCTGGATGCTGAGTGGATAAAAATTCATGAAGCACCATCTAAGGTGCCCTTCCAGAGGGAAAAAAATCTGTGAAAGAGGCTAAAGTCTCTTTCTCTTGAAATGTAAGAACGGAGGAGAAAGAAACTGGTGGGGGTGTGGTGTGGCTCTTGAATCTGGCCTTCCATTTCTACTTCTACGAAATGAAAAGGGAAAGAAGCAAAAAACATGTTGTGTTCCTAAAATCTAAAATGGATATGTTATATGATAACTGTTATTACTAGAGTTACAAAAAACTGGGACAATTTGAAAGCTACTAAAGAGGACTAGCTTGTCATTGTAATCAGATGTTATTTAAAGAGGGGAAACAGTGTTGTCTGCAGTCTGCAGAACCACCTGCTGACTATGAGGAGACCAGCTCCTCAGTTTAAAACAGCTGGGGATAAAGAGAATCGTGCCTTCATAAAGATTTCAGAGAAAAAAACATTTAGAAACAAATGTACCTTTTATATGATGATGTTCTCATTGTAGTACAGTATTTTGAATGCTGGTTGCATCGTGTTTGTCCTGAACTGTACTGCAAAGGGTCACTCTTCTACAATTTTGTTCTGGCATAAGAGAGAGGCAGAGAAATACATTTTGCTGTAACTATGTTCTTTTATTAATTCTATACAGTTTTTCTTATTGTATATTATCACCCAGGGCAGCAATATGGAGTCTTTGATTAGGTTTCACAACTCACTGAATTGAAAATCGTTTTTTAAGAATAGAATAGACTAGAATATAACCGATATTTATAGTCCACTGGGCTGTAATTTTTTCTTTGTCTCACTACACACAGGAAAAAATAATACAAGACAAACAAGAATTACTAACAAAAGAAATACTAACACATCATTTACTTGCATGCAATCAAGTCCATTCATGTGAATTTAAATGAAAAAGAACAGTGCATGCAGACATGTAAATATCGTACAGCTATAATTTTTTGTACCCTCAGTATAACAGGTTGTGAATATAATGTGTTGGTCTGGGGCACAGAACTCCACACTCTGGCCCTGCGAACACCCTTTTATCTGATCAGCGTTTTACTACAATACAGGTTATAGAATCGGATTAGTATAGAGCCCCTTAAGTCTTGCAAAATGTTTTTTTTTGTCATTGTTGTTGTTGTTGTTTTTAAATCTCGTGTGGACGCGTTGAGTCCTTCTGCTCGCTAATACGACAGATACAGAAAAATTTACTAAGATATTCTTGCTCCTCTAGTCTTTAGATATGCTAGGCATGTTGAAGGACAAAAGGCCAAAAGCTAAAAGAAGGCTTGTGCACACAAGTTAGTACCTTACTTACAGCAAAAGTTATTGTCTACTTTAGGTGCTCCTAAGATTAGATATTTCTGTGCATGGAGGAATAACTGTCTAACCTTGTTTATTGACAACTATTGGTGGGAGGGGAGTCTAATATCTCAAACTGAATTTTTTGTGTTTGACCATGTCCCCTTGAGGCTGATTTGTTTAGATTTGAAAAGCTCAGCCACTGGGCTTGATATTAAGAATTTATATTGAGGCAAAAAATGGATGAAATGTTAAACCAGTATTATTCACCAGTATTATTCAGCCTATAATGTTATGGCAATGAGCTTGCAGTCACATACCAAGTTTCGTACCAAGAAGAAAAGAAATATTAGCCTAAATTTGAAGTCTTGACTCCTGACAATAAATTGTAAATATGAAATATTTTGTTGAATTTTTTTTTACATGCTTTAGTACCAAATCTGCTGAAGACAGTTCCTGGCTTTCTAGCTGCTAAACTGTCCACCTAATTTACCAGCTGGTTGCTAACTTATTATGCATAAGGTTTTGGGCTAACTGCTGCCTGCTGGAAACAAGGTGAGAGAACCAAAACAAGAACCTGAAAGACGCTTAAACATTGCTAAAATCTTTTTCATATTATTGTTATAATAATTATGATTATTTTTATTATTTTCTGTGCAACTACAATTTCGACACAATCCCATGCTCTTGAAATAAAACTCTATGCAGAGCACCTCCATTTTAAGTGGCCTAAAAGTATTTGGACAATTGACAGACAAGCAGTTTCATGGGAAGATGTGGTCTGTTCTCATATAACTTTAGGACAAATGAAGTCTGGAGTTGATTTCTGGTGTTGAATTGGCATTTGACAACTGTTTGACTGGAGCCTTTAATATGAGGTCCAAGGAGATATCAATACAAGTGAAGGAGGACATCATAAAGTTGAAATAAACAAAATAAATCTATCAGAGAGATAACACAAACTTTAGGAGCACCGAACAATTTGGTACATTCTTAAAAAGAGAGAATGCACTGGTGAGTTCAACAACATCAAAAGAATGTTGGATAACCACGGAAGACAACTAAAGTTGATGATCACAGAATCCTTTCCTTGGTGAAGAAAAATCCCCTTCACAACATAGAGACAAGTCCAGAATTCTCTGTGGAAGGTAGGCGTATCATTTTAAAATTGTCTACCATCAAGATGAAATTAAAGAGAGGAGAGAGACAGGCTTTATTCCGTGCTGTTATTAGTTTTGTCTACTGGAACTGAATGTCAGTGAAATATGATGTGTCTTTTTTTTTTTCTCTCTCCCCCTCTCCCTCCTACCCCTTTTGACGTCAAACTCAACAGCAGCAAAACGCACAGCTGGATATGGCAGCCATACAAAACTTAAAAACACATGTTGAGAGTCCCTTACCCATAACCAGTTGTGTAACACTGGCAGATCGCATTATGTTTCTATTTTTGTACAGCTTTGGCTGTAGTCAGTCTATTACACAACAAAAAAACCCACCCTTATTTTCGTTTAGCTGACGTTTTACGTCTACGTGTAGTCTCACACGCAATTTCCTGAACTAAGGTTTGTTATTTTTGATTGTACCTCCAGACTACTTCCGGACTAGTTCTTGGGAGGAGAAAAGTTAGGAAATTATGGAGAGATGATGCATTTCTTTCTTTCTTCTTCTTTGCTCTTCTTGAAGACTAAAAAAAGCATTTTGATCAGATAGAAATCTAATCCCAAATCTAATAAAGCTTTATTTTGTAACCAAAAATAAACATGTAACCATTTAAAACCATTAAAATAACCATTTTGCCCTACTGTAAAGTTGAAAATATGTCTCACTTAAATGACACTTAATTGCTTGGTTTAAACTAATGAATATTGGAGTGTTTAGTAAGAAGCAACTGGACTTCTTATCTTGTTTGAAGACATTTCGCCTCTCATCCAAAAGGCTTCTTCAGTTCTGAGGGTCAGTGCGAGAAACCCAGGTATTTAACCCAGACTGGGTGGAGGCAATCACAGAAAATGAGGATGTGGTTGAAAGCACCCATCCTGGTGGGGCAATCCTCTGGCTAGGCATCATGTGAGTCGTTAAGGTCACATGAGCCCAGGTGTGAATCACTCGAGAGTGTTTGCCCCTCACCCCTGGTTTCATGTGACACCTTGGGATCACATGGCCCCAAGTGTGTATGAGGGTTAAACCGCCTGGGGAGGGCTCAGCATTGTAGGTTGCAGACAAATGGTGTCTTAGTCCACGACCCCTGTTTAGAGAAGGTTTCTCCAAGTAGACATAGATGGTTTGGTTTCCCCTATATAAAGGTCAGAGCACTCCTCTGTGCATTGAACGGCATACACAACATTACTGAGCTTATGCCTGGGTGTTTTGTCCTTGGGGTGGACCAGTCTCTGTCTTAAGGTCTGGCCCGGTTTGGAGTTAATTCGAATTTTGTGTCTTTGGAAGATTCTTCTGAATTTTTCCAATAGACATGCCACATATGGGATGACCACGTTCTTCCGTTTTTCACTTTCTACCTCGGTTGGTTCTTTGTGGCGCCTTTTGGACAATTTGACAAAGGTCCACTTCGGGTAGCCACATATCTGGAGCGCTGTCTTGATGTGTGTCTATTCCTTCTGTTTTCCCTCTGTGCTTTAGGGAACCTTCTGGGCCCGGTCTTGTAGTGTCCGGATTACCCCCAGTTTGTGCTCCAGTGGGTGGTGGGAGTCAAACAAGAGGTACTGGTCTGTGTTTGTGGGCTTCCTGTAGACCTCGATGCTGAGGTTACCATCCTTACCAAGAGACACCGCACAATCCAGGAAGGGCAAACTGTTATCCTTCGTATCCACCAATGCTTAACCTGCTGCCATCGCAACCTGGAAACCAGATATGCAGGATAAAAATGAAGCCATCTGAGCTGTCAATGGGCAGACGTGACTCAAACTAAGTTTAAAAAAAAGATCTATTAATAATTTAAAGTATTAACTACATATTTACATATGTGCTATAGTTTACTGTAACTTGATCCTTTTGGAAGCTCTATTCCCTAACAGTGATTATCAAAAATCAACCACAATTGATCTGAGTGAAGGCACATAATTCAGTGGTTATGTGGAAATGTGGGCGACGAGCTATGTGGTCTCTTTCCGCTGAATGGTAGAGTTTGGCATTTTTCTCTCTGGCCTGATTGATGGATCGCTTTAACCCTGAGAACACTGAAATATCCAAGTCAGTCTTGATGAAACACGTCGCACACCAGCATGTCCACATGTCCAAGACGTACTGGCAACATTACAGACTAAACATGTTTTTCTAGAGTATGGTGAAAAACAACAAAGATTGTTGCTTCTTCATCTTACATTTAACCATTAGAGCTATTTTTATCGAATTCCAACAAGTTACACAACCTTCAACTGAAGGTCTCTTTGACCACAAAGATGTGAAAAGCTCTGCATATGGTTATTATCTAATACAGGGAATAAAAGAGCCCATTGAGCACGCTTTACACATTTTCTAATATAATTTTTTTTTTCTCTTCAACCTGCTGTATGCTGCAGATAGGAAGTGAGCACTTCAAAGACACGAAACAAGAGGAGGAGCACTTCCAGATTTTTCCAGGATGCTCATCCCAGGAATAGAGGAGATAGCAGCTATGTGCCAGGGGAAGCTTTGAGGCTCCTGCCAAGGCATACAGAGATCAGAGAGAGATGAGTCTCAGGTCAGAAGAAAGGGAGAGGAACAGCCATGGTGGGATATGACCTGAACCTCCTCACTGACTCATGTTACCTCTTGCAAAATGAAAGTGCCACTATACGGATAGGTCCAGAAGTCTTTGGACAATGACACCGTTTTTTATCATTTTGCCTCTATATACCACCACAATGGATTTGAATTTAAACAATCAAGATGTGATCGAAGTGCAGACTTTCAATTTCAATGTAAGAGGTTTATCAAAAATATATCATTTACTGTTTAGGAATTACAGCCATTTTATACAGAGTACCACCATTTTCAGGGGCTCAAAAGTATTTGGACTAACTTACATAACTGTAAATATAACCATAGTTTTTAATACTTGAAAATCAAATCAAATCAAATCAAATTGTATTTGTATAGCCCAAAATCACAATTTACATATTATCTCACTGGGCTTTGACAAACCGTACAGATGTGACATCCCTCTGCCCTTAGACCCTCGAACCGGGTGAGGAAAAACTTAAAAAACCCTAAACATGGAAAATAAGAAACCTCAGGAAGAACCACAGAGGAGGGATCCTTTTTCCTAAGACAGACAGGCCTGCAATAGATGTCACTTGTACAGAACACAACAACATGATAATAACAGTTTACTTAGAATGTAGAAAACATCCGTGAGTCTCAGAGTCTGTGGATTCTATAAATCCGGATGTATGGGAGGTTTAGTGATCCAGACGCTGGTGTACTCTGTTGTCCATGTAGCAAAATCCTTTGCAGTCAATGACTGCCTGAAGAGTGGAGCCCATGGACATCACCAAAGTCTGAGTTTCCTCCCTTTACTTCTTTCTGCCTTCAGTTTTGTTTTTTTAGTAACTGAAAAGCAAATCTGTTGGGTTGAGATGAGGTGACTGGCTCGGCTATGAAAAATACTCAATTTCTTTGCCCTCAAAAAGTCTTGAGTTGCTTTCACAGTATGTTTAGGGTCATTATCCATTATAGTCTGCGAAGCATCTATCAGTTTTGCATCATTCAGCTAAATCTGAGCAGACACTTCAGTCCTATACACCTCAGAATTCATCCTGTCAGCAGTCTCATCATCAATAACCAGCAGGGAGTCAATTCCATTGGGAGCCATACAGTACATGCCAGTGCCAGAACACCGCCTCCACCATGTTTGACACATGATTTGGGATGCTTTGGATCAGGAGCTGTTCCTTTCCTTTTCCATATTTTTTGATTCCCATCATTCTGATAGAAGTCTATCTTGGTTTCATTTGTCCAAATAAGTCTGATTCCAGAACTTGGGCTTTTAAAGGCTTTTTAGATGTTTTCTGGAAAAGTCTAATCTGGCTTTCCTGTTCTTCAGAGTCACCAGAGATTTGCACTCCATTGTAAACCTTCTGTTTTTACATTCATGAATGTTTTTCTCGATAGTAGAATTTGACAATGATACACCTACCTGCTCCTGAGTATTCTTGACTTGTCTACATGTTGTGAAGGGACTTTTCTTCAACAAGGAAAGAATTCTGCCATCATCCACTGTAGTTGTCTTCTATGGTTTTCCGGGCCTGATGATGTTGTTGAGCTCACCAATGTATTCTTTCTTTTTAAGAAAGAACCAAATTGTTGATTCGGTCTTTTCTAAAGTTTTTGCTATATCTCTCTTTCTTCAGGCTAATGATGGCCTCCTCCACTTGAATTGATATCTCCTGGGACTTCATATTAATAGTTCCATTTTAATAGCTGCCAAATGCCAATTCAATAAGTGAAATCAACTCCAGACCTATTATCTGCTTCATTTGACTTGAAGTAATGAGGGAACAGACCACACCTGCATGAAACTGATTGTCAATCAATTGTCAGTTGAGCCCTTCAAAATGGAGGTACTCTGTATAAAATGGTCCAAATACTTCTTGACCTAATTGTTGCAGATACAAAACATGGTGACAGGTCATTTTTCTTCCCATGCAATAAATTAGAATACTTTGGTTTTGAGATGTCGTACATCATTGAATGATGGGAGATATTAATGCTGATACAGTGCACATTTCAGAATTTGAGTAGAAATTGGACCTGGCTTTTGAATAGAGTATATTTTCACGCTGAAAACATATTTATTATTATTTAAAAAAAGATATACATATGCCTATTTCATAATTTAGTTAACCAATTTAACATTTTCATCACTATGAAATTATGAGTTACAATTTCACAACAATAACAAAAAACAAGTTGTTTTTTGGGGTTTTTTTTTAATATGAAGCCAACAATTCTTTCCATCATCCAGTTCTATCAAGTCGTTATTATTCCCATTATGATGTAATATCTAAATTCAGACCCTATACTGTCAAGACAGTTAACATGATGCTCTTGTTGTTTCCTTTGCTGGAACAAAAGTACAAGCCTGTTTGTGCATCTAATATTATAGTTTGGATAAAACTGTGTACTTGTATGCACAAGCTCAGATCCTCCTCTTGTTACCAGCTTGTTGCACTGAGCCAACAGCAGGTTATACACGGTCGTTACGGCTCATGAGCAGTGTTGACACAAGCTGAAGTCATGTTCAACAGACATGACAAAAAGTGTACACACTCAAAAAACGGTGTTGAATAGTTGTGAAAGTTGTTCTTTGGCTTGTAATGAGAGGGGAACCTCCTTTGGTCTTATAGATCTTTTTTTTTTTATATAAAGCACTATGTATATTGTAGCGCTTGTGTCAAATTAGCATTACAACTGTGCCAAATAGCACTATAGTTTCAAAAAAATGGTACTAATCATCAGTGTTATTGATTATGAAACGACATCAATTTGCATAATGTGCAGTCATAGTTGTACCTGGTCAAAGCATGAATTAGAATGTAGATTAAGTTTGGCACTAGAACGCTCACCGATGATGATTTAAAGTGTGGGAGTATTTGAGAGACATTTCCAACAATGTGGCGCTCTGTGAGCTCTGCAAACTGTAAAAGGCTTATCACGGAAATACAACTGCTACACAGGGAAACTTGGAGCTGAAGGTCCTGCATTTTATGAAGACAGCTGCTCAGTTTGGAAATATGAGGATTATCAACACTTGGAGGGTTATAATAGGATATTTTTAAAATGTGTCAAAGGTTTAGCTTTGTTTCCATTGAGATAGCTTAGCAACATCATCAGGTTAAAAGTCATTTTCTGCACGATGGGGGCAAACCATGGATGCCTGTATGACATGCCTATGCCATGTCGTCTTTATCTTTGTAGGCTGCGTCTCCCTATATTTGGTTTGTACTTTGCTCTGCATCTGATGTTGTCGTGTTGTTTCTTCACTTTCAGGTGGCATTGCTTTCTGTACTGTCAACCCCCTCTCCCTCATCCTACCAGACAATACTGTGTACGTGCTTGCTTTTTTGTGTTTTCATCCAAGTTGACTTTCTATGTCAACTTGGAGAAGTCAGGATGTCTGGACCAAATGAGGTAGAAAGCCCCTTTCATCCCCTAATCTAAGGTTTAGCTTTGTTTCCATTGAGATAGCTTAGCAACATCATCAGGTTAAAAGTCATTTTCTGCACGATGGGGGCAAACCATGGATGCCTGTATGACATGCCTATGCCATGTCGTCTTTATCTTTGTAGGCTGCGTCTCCCTATATTTGGTTTGTACTTTGCTCTGCATCTGATGTTGTCGTGTTGTTTCTTCACTTTCAGGTGGCATTGCTTTCTGTACATGTTCATGTACAGAAAGCACATAAACATGTTCTTAGTACAGCAGGATGTTGATATATAGCACTTCAACCACAGCAAAGAACCACTGAATAGCCATTATTTTGTCTGTGTGGTTGTTTATGTTTAGAAAATAGCGACTGCTTCTTGTATATCGAGGACGCACTAACAAACAGCTGAATATGAGTCAGTCCAGAATGTGGTTTATCCTCGGTTGCTCTCGAGGAACTGCCTATGTTCATCTAACTGCTGTGAGTCTAAAATGTTCCCTCCAAGTGGATGTTGTGTAACTCTGCAAGTCTGTAACAACAGCACAGAAACTGTGAAGGCCAGTTGACATGTTTGGTTGTGTCTTGTTTGCTCCTCATTCGTCGGTTCTGTGCCATCCTGAACTTTAGCCCATAGTCAACCCAAAAACCACAGCCTCCAATTTCTCCATACATCCCTCACTTACACTTAAATATCTCTTTGTTCCATTTAATATAGCTTTGTCTAAATAAAATTGTGTTGTTTTTTGTGAGTTTCTAGCTTTCTGTTTAATTTTTGTGGCCTACCGACCCAGCTGAGACAAGGCAACATATGGTCATTTGAACGTCCTTGTCCTCAGCAGGCTAAATAAACTGAAATTGATAAGAACACTGTAGTATGAAATTATATTAATTATAGCTGAAATTATCAACACAGCTGATATCTTAACAGTACACACTGACAACTCGGATGTTGTTGTTTGTTTGGTGAACTCCAAAGAGTCATAAGAAACTGCTGTCCAAGAGCGCACAACTAGTGAATGTGTGTGGTTTCCAGTCATGGCACAGATCATTCGATGAGAGAAAACTTGTAGCCCGAAAACTGTAACCCAACACCAGACAGCAATCGATATGCATTGGCCTCATTTTTGGGGAGTTTGTTGTTATGGAGTCATGGGCTTAAATGGCCTAAAGAAAGCCTAAACTTCAGTGGCGTATCCATGTTTGTATGTTTGCAGCTTAGTTTGGGCAAGCACTCATCTTATCCACCTTTGTCGCCAGAAAAGCGTGTTAAGAATCGTCCACTAGGGATGTAACGATTCACAACGGTTCGAATAAAAGCATGTCACTGTGTTTGTGTTTGTGTGTTCACGTGATCGAGAGTGGGATTTTAAAAACCTATCTTAAATCTGAAAACTTCTTCAGTACTTTATAAGATGCTAATCATGATCTGTTATATATGACTATATCAAGTCTTGCTTCAATTTAAAGAATGCTTTCTTTAACAGCTAGGAACAAAACTTAGAGGATAAGGGTAAACTTATTGTGCCCTGAGGGAAATTTGTCTTGGACAACAGTACCACAAAGCTGTAGTCACATTTAGCACATTCAAGAACACGAGCAACAACAACTTACCAGTGAATTGAATTAATCATTCTGCATCATTTTGAAGTGAATGAGGAATTCCAGTTTAATGCTGAGCTGTATTCTAAGCAAAAATGAAAACAGAACGTATTTCGATATACTGTAACTGTCTATATTGTCTAATTAATCTAATCTATAATTTTGCTGGTGTTTTGGCATTGGATGTTTTTTTGCACATGCAGCCCTCGATCACTGCTCTCTCTCTCTCTTCATGCTATGATAATGATCATAATGAAATCCATCCATCCCATTTAAGAGATGTGCTGATCTGCTATGCTAGTGTGTGGTTGTTTTTTTGTTTTGTTTTGTTGGGGGGGCGTGTCTTTACATATGAAGAGGAGCAAAATCACATCAGGACTGAAGTGTTTGCACACACACAAACACAACAGGCCCTGATCAATCAACCCACACATGCTGCAAGGAGGGAGGCTCTGTTTTGAGAGGAAGAGGGGTCAATTACTTACATTCATCATCGGGAACATCGTTCCACCGCCCCCCCCCTCTCATTTTATAAGAAAAATTGTATTTTTATTTTAAACTGTACATAGACAACTCTACTTTTAATTTAGTACAATTTCCTTAAAAAAATCTAATCAATTCAAATCAAAGTCATACTTTTACATGTTACTTAAGAAATCTTCTCAAGGGTTCAATTTACCCTTCGCTACATCCGTCATGCTTTCCTACCCGGCGAGTCAAATATAAAGTTTGCGACTACAATGGTGGGAGATATTCCAAAGGAATCAATATAAAATTTCAGTTTATAAATATCAGAGCGAAGCAGACGGAAAGATCAGCAATATGCAATACGTGACAGCTACATTCACAATGTCTTTTGTTGGTGAGGTCTTGTGACTAAAGAACATTAAAATAGAGCTCAGCATTCCCAATGGAAGCATCAAACATCCCATCTCTTAGCAATTCACGTGGAGAATAAACATATACAGGAACAGCAAGGTTCTTGTACAGCAGGGTAGGTCAATATATTGTTTACTTTTGCAAGAATTAACATTATCTAACTTAGTGCACAGAACCTGGGTTAGCTAGCATTTGTCAGCATCTTACCTCAGAAAAAAATGATGTTTTAAGCTGTTTTAACTTTAATGGATTAAGCTGTTCATGTGATCTTCCACACTGTTTATCCATATCTGACAGACCTTAGGAAGGTGAAAAAGTTGTCACCCCCTTCTAAACTTCGGGATATTGGCTTTCAGACTTGCAGGTTCTGTAAACACACAGCTTTCGCATATTAGCTTCTGCTGAAAGCTTGACCAGCCTCCCGTGCATAGTTACATGTGCTGACATAGGATTGGAAAGGGTTGTAGGGAGGGGCTTAGTGAAGGGTCAGTGTCAACTTCATCAAAGTTTGAAATGAAAAGTTTCCTTTGGAAGTGAAGACAAAAAGACACTTCGTATTTTTGTCCGTCAACCCAGCATAACAGAAGTGCTTGAAAGATTTTTTGGGGGGGGATAACCAAGTGCTTTAATTTTTTTTTTCTTTCTTTCTTTTTTAGAGTGTAAACTAATTTATATTTAGGGGGAAAAGGTGGATGAAAAGAATTTGATGGCTTTAAAATCCCAGGGTGTCTCAATGGGTAACATCTGGAGGGTGCTGGATGAAGGCCAGGGAGCCTTCCAGCTGGATAGAGCAAGGACAATATGCCGCCAAGAGAAGAGGAGTGACACCAATGGGCAAAAAATGATAGAATGTGGGGGGAAAAGGAAAAGACATATGAAATAAATTTAGACGCTTGGAGGGGAAAAAAGTGAAAAGAGCCAAGAATAGTATTGATCCAATATCACAAGATTTGGTATTTTGAGATACCATCCATGGGTGATAGTTATTCTAAATGGTCAGAACTGTCTACAGACATTACAAACTAATAAAACTTGCTAATCTCAGATATTTCTCACAGATCCAATGTGAAGTAGTTTCAGTAGAGGGCTTTAAGAAACACGTGTCGGAGATGACAGCTCCTTTCACGTGAGGCCTCTGAGACAGAATTGTATCACTCTGGAAAGTTATTACACAGCAATAATTTTTATTCTTCGTTGTAGTTTCGCTGGGTTAACATAAGAAGTCTGACAGGGAATGTACCCTTGATCGTTTTTGCCTGACCGTGCAGCGTCTCGCAACAGCTGTTGCACTGTTTAGCCTTTAAATAAAGCCCTTCACCTCCAGCTGCTTCAGTGGAGATGTCCCTTTGCAAGAGGGAAGGTCTGTAGACTTATTTCACTGCGGAACGACAGCGGGAAGGCTTGTCGACGAGCAGTGAATGAAAAAAAAGGAAACTGCAGAGATTCGGCCAGACAACAATGGAGAGATAAACTCTGCATCCATGATGATCCAGAAACAGCACAGTCATCACACACTTCCAATTTCTCTCCCAGCAGCAACGCAGCACTGTGGCATTTCTGAGTTCAAGTATTGCGGGTGTTTGCTGTACATAAAAACCTATCACGTTTGTTCACCAAAGTCAGATCACGTTTTGTGGTTGCATTAACAATCAGTTGTGGCAGATCAGATAAAGAACAACTGCTCATTTACGTGTCCAGTGAGTGAAAATATCTGTCAAAATTATTGAATGGATGTCTGTCTAGAATAACAACAGAGATTCCTGAGGATGTTGGCAAGAAGTCAAAAGTTTCTATCAGGGGTAAGAGACATGGACATAGTCTCATCTCAACCTTCTGCTGCACATGAAGCTGCTTATATTTTGTAAGGACATATAGACTGTGGACAGTATTTAAGGTATTTACTGAGGAGCTGTGTCTCTGTTAGTGGAGTGTTGCTCCCACCATGTGGCTGTGAATTATTATTGCACTTTCTACTCCAGGTGTCCAATTAAGGGCCAAATAATGAGGGAACATCTACTGCAGAGGTATCTATACCTCCCCTTAAAATAGCTTACAACATGCTTTAGTAGCAGTCATTGTATTTTTGTACTCACTGTATGTTTGTCTGTTATTGTGTGTCTTATTGGATGCTAGATGCTAGTGTCTTGTCAAAAACAGACCTTGCAATTTGGGATTTTTTTTTGGTTACTTTGAGGCAGCAAAAATCACCCGGAAAAAAACAACATTGACACCTTTAAGGATGATGTGGCTAATTTAGCAAACTGCTGCCTAATTACATACCCAGCACACAATCTGGCAAATTAGCATTTAGTTGAAGTGTTTTCTGGCCATCTGAAGAATTTAACTCCAATATTCACTCTCCATTTAACTGTGCAGCTCATGAGGGAAATGGCCTTTTAGCTGCTTAATGTTCCATTATGTTAACAGGCTAACTGATAATGTGTCTGTTTAGTGCTGGCCAGGTAGCAAACAGTGTTCCTGTTTTTTCCTATGGCTGGAAAAAAAAAAAGACCATGAATAAACCAAAACAGTCTAGTTTTAGGCCATAAATTAAAATAGATAAAAAAATAAAACATAATAAAATAAAACTAAGATTCGTCAAAGCTCGGTTGAGCTGCGAGAGGATCTACTGATCCCTTTCATTGTGCATATTGGTGGAAAAACCGACCATAGCCACACCAACAGCGCCTGGGCAAAAATAAAAATAAAAAATGAAGGCCATAGCATCACATTAGTTATTGGTTGTATTGTACTCTGTCATAGATTACAAATGCATGTCACGATGATAGTGAATAAGGTCTTCTTACTAGACATGCTGCCATTTGATTATTTTCGTTCTTTTACAGTACTGCAATCAAGGTTGGACGGGACTAGCACAAGTTTTTGTACTTTTGCCATCGACCGTCCAAAAACTGGGTGCTGGTCCCGTCTATTGATTAATTTCTGCATTGCATCTGTAAGAATAAGGTGAAAATAAAGTAATAGAAGGGCATGACAGTTGTTATTTATGTATTAAACCACTGCTGCTCAACTTTAGATATATACAGTATAGAAAATTATTATCAGTAACACAAATTTAACACTTCAAATATTTTTCAAGTCACATTGCGATGAAATATTAATAATATTTACAGTATCTCATGAAGTATAAGTAGGTTACATTAACTATAATTATTAAATTGATTTTTAAACTTTGGGTGATATTTTTGATGGCTAATGTTTTCAAAATTAATATTTTTTTGTCCAAAAATCAACACATGTACTAAAAATAATGGCACAATTCCGCAGTTGCCTGACATTTAGGGTGTGTTTAAGAGTCTTTCAGCTAATTGTTTGGTTTTTCTGACCCTGTCTGTCATTCTCAACATGTTTTTTTGTGCAACAAAAAAGAAAAACACACACAAAAAAAAACAAAAGCTAAAAAGAGTGTGAATAATGGACTTAAGCTGTGTGGCAAAAAAATTCCCAGCAGTACTTCATGTCTACTGGAGACAAATATATAACAATAATAAATGGAACTGTTTCCTAATATATTAGTCAAAGTCTATCAATTTTATAAATGACGTGTTCATCACTTTACTTATTTGGGCTCCAAAATAAGCAAGAAAATGAAGGCACCGGAGGAGATCAAGGCAAGAATTTTGACAGTTAAGAACACCAACCCAAGTTAGGAATCCTAACAAACAATATCTTAAGATGACAAAAAAAACCATAAGCTGTCAGTCGGAAGCCTTTCAGAACTGGTGCCTCGAGAGGATTGTCAATATCTTTTTGCCAAAAACCATCACCAACGATGAATTGGAGGCACATCCACCGAACCCATGAATCAAGAAACCTGGAAGCCAATTGGAGACAGACTGGACATGTGCTGTGGACATCTTGTGGCTTTGAAGAGAGTTAGAAAACAGCTATTAGGCAGAAAAGAAAAGCTTTTTTGTACAATCCATTCAATTCCATTCAATCCCATTCAATTCCAGAAATGAAAATGACATTAATAAACACAATCGGAGAAAAATCAACAAAATGATGCCAGCATGGCACGCTGCCTTCAAAAAGCATCAGGCGACATATGAAGACATGTAGAGGACAAAACAGGGATGGGTTAGTGTGATGGGTGTAGTTGCCCCACAGGTGACAATAGCCATAAGATTGAGCTGCAGGAGTCAGAGTGATTCCGGAAACAATGTTCAGTGTGATAAAGGAAACAGAAATAACAATAATAGGTGAAAGTAGGGATATGTTGGCGTGTCAGAGTGCAACTGTTATTAAAGACATGGGTATTAAACAGCATGAGATATGCTTATTGGGCAAAGTTAAAGACAATAGAGAACTACCACACACACATCGCATTCACTATGCTGCGACAGTTATCAGTTCATCCACAGCCATTTTAATGTCTACGTATTTCAGTATTCATGAGTGTCGCTTCTTAATTACAGAGCAGATTTATATCACTTGTGGTTCAGTGTTGGCACTCTCAGCTTGTTACAGGCAAAAAATAGAAACCAGCTCTGGTTTTTTTAGCTGTGAGGTTAGTGCGAGGTTTGGTTTTGTGTCGGTGGTGTGTAGCATTTCAGAAAGGCACTGAGGGGCTGTTTACACAGAAATGAATTCAACAGAAAATGCTTGTGTTTTAGCTGTTCCTTTAAACAGTGACAGCATACTGGGGGGCTGGGGGGGGTGAAAAAATAAATAAATGTATTCAAACTGTATACCGTTTCAAAAAAGAAAATGCAACCCCTTCTTCGCTGTGTAAATTGTATGTATCCTGCGAAGATGGTGACATCACAGCACCATTCGCACATATGTAATACCAGTGACAATCAGGGCTTGGACTTCTGCTCAGCCAAAACTCAGCCAGATACACCAAAAAATTTGGGATGGGATTAATAAACTTTATGTATATGGCACTTTTCTTGTCATCTTGACAACTAAAAGCACTTTTCACCATAATCTTGCATTTTGGCACTCATAAACTGCTGTCAGTGACCATCAGGAGAATTACTACTACTACTACTACTACAACTCACACATACTCACACGCCGATGATGCAGCATTAGGAGCAATTTGGGGTTCAGTAGCGAGAGGTTGAGCTTGAGCAAGCCTTTATTTGGACCAGCATACTTGGACATAATCAGTGTCATCTTTCCACCATCTACTATCCACCTGCAGCCAAGTAACACCGCTCTCGAGAAAAATAAGGGGGGGTTTTTTTGTTTTCTTTGTTATTTGTTTTTTTTTCCACAGTCAATTTCGAGACATGATATGTTATCTGGGAGGACTAGTTGGTCAGATGTGTTTAACACGAGGGAAGCCATTTTGGGTTTCTCAGTACTTACCACTACATACACGATAGGACTGAAAGTTAGTTTTGGTCATTTGAACTGATTTACATTTTGGACTTACTCAGGCGCTCCTGGTTCAGACACCAGGAATTAACCTTCGCATCATGGGTCTGTTGAACTCAGCGGTCAAGGCACAGTCAAGATTGTGGATTGAAAAAGGTTTGTAATGGATGTAATCTCTGAACTGGAGGAAACTCCTACTTCAGAACTTTATATTTAGGTGCTGCTGGCTGCCTATCAGCCATTCCAGGTAGCTTCTGTACAACTAGTACACACTGGGATGAGTTGTATCCATGAGTCCTTTCATCTTTTCTATGTTGTGTGTTTTAGTAATAGTATGGCTAAAGATAACTGGATAAAAATGGAACCATTCTGTTCTTTAATGGACTCCTCTTGGCTAGTATGACTCATCCTCCAACCCCGCAGTCTCTCTCTCTCTCTCTCCCTGAATGTCAATAATGACACCCTACTCTCACTCACTGTTTCAGCCTCCATGCTCCGAGAGAGTTCCACTTGTGCTGATCAGCGTTGCTCTGCGTCTTGTAGCTGGGATGGAACAAACTTTCCAATAAAAAAGGAACTGCTGCGTAGACGTGCATATTTTAATATAAGAAAAATGTGTATGTAAAGGCCTGTATGTAAAGTCCCTCTATGACAGACAGAGATACATTAAGTGTAATCTGGGATATTCTAATTGGTCTTAGCCACCAAGCCATCTATGGTTCTTGTAGATCTTATATTTTTGTTTATTAGATTATGTATGACATTATGTTTTGTCATTCAACCAGAGGATACGTCAAACAACAGAAAGTAGTGCTGGTTTCTGTATTTCTCTCATCTGCAGCAGCGTCATTATTATAGTTTTTTTGCACTTGACAATATACGCCAGCACTGTTCGATTTCATTACAACAGATTACGACAGATTACAAACGGAAGCCTCTTAACTGAAAAAAAAACACGACACAGGCGCTCTGGAACAGGTTAAAAAAAAAACAACAAAAAAAAAAAAACCTAAACATCACTGGCAGCAGATTTTTCTCCCAAGGCTTTGACTCAATAGACGCTTCACGCCTCCCTTAAGTAATTCTTATTTTGCAAAGTGAATGGTTCTTTTCATTAGTTTCTTTGTTTAGATTTCACTTATGGAACAAAAATCTTAATATAAAAGCCAGTGTTGTGTAAAAGTCATTAAAGTCTGATTGATTAATGTGCAAACTACCTTTTTCCTAGATGAAAAAATGGACCATACAGCAACAATAAAATGTGTAAGCGTGTTTATTGGTCAGTGTTATAACCTTTTAAAATGTCTGTAAATGTCTAAAGACATGTTGGGTACTGGTGCCCTCCCATCAAAGAGTACCTCAACACCATCCCCAAAAGCTGTGTTTTGTTTTGTTTGTTTGTTTGTTTGTCTGGCTCAAAGCTTGAATGATAGTGTGGTAGTACGTGTGACCCTCAGCTCAACCCTCAACAACTCCTACCGCCACCTTCTCAGTTTGGAAAGTACATTGTGGCACGTGATCTGCTGCTAAATTACTGGAAACTGACGCTGTTAGCAGTACATCTCTTACACAAAAACCCTCGTGTGTATCTGCCTGACACCAAAGAATCCACTTTCTGTGCTTGGACCAGACAGACGTAGGACAAAACGCTGGTAAGTGATGAAGAGATTCGAGTAAAGAAGCGTCTGCTGCACTCTGCAAACAGAAAACCCGGCACATCTTAGCACCTTTGCATCTCCCACTCAGACTGTCTGGCCCCTGTGTGACAAGGGTTTGTGTTTGTGTGTATGCTGCAGACTCACACCTCAATAAATCACATCTTCCAGCATCATTAGTTTAATTGAAATCTAATGTTTTAATGAGTCATAGTGAGTGAGTGTGCGTGTGTGTGTGAAAGGATAGGAGCAGCGATGGGCTGATATTCCCTGAGATGTTTTTGCGAGTGTGTGAAATTTGTCTGTGCCTTTGTTAACTTTGAGCTTCAGCCACTGATTCTCATTTCCTTGAGGGCAAAAGATAAGCATCACGGAACAATGAGAAGCCTTTAATTTGAGGAAGGCGGCAGAAGCGAATCCAATAATTGCATTTTGACTGACACCGAGCGCTGATGCATGTAGGCATGTAGGCTTTCTCATCTGAAGACGACTGACCTTTAAGACACACAGAGGGGCAACAATGGACTTTACAGGGGTCTGTGGATTCATACGTTTAAAAATGTCACTAGTGTAACCTGCTGTAGCTGATAAACCTGTAGAATCGTGTAAGGAAACCCCAGCTAAATGTCATTCTCCTTTCCATGCTACATTACTAGTATAAGAATGTAATTTAAAATAACCATGCAGACCTTATCCTTTTACTAAATTGAACACTATTAATTCTTATTCAGTTGTTGAATCATCATCGTCCAACTCACCTTGTCTTTGCCATGTCAAAAGTAGGAAACTTGCTCTTTTTTTATGTTTTTGTTGTTGCTTTCTAGAACTGTCAATCACTGTGCGGATAGAGACAAAGTATATGCGTACATGGAAGGACAGTCGCTACAGTTCCTTTCACCTGTCCACTACCCGTACATCTCCCTTACAAAGTCTTGATCAAATACTCTCTATTCAACTCTGACTTCACGCTTTCAAAATCCCCCATCGATCTCTTTGGCCAAATTAGAATCATTTCGGTTGCAAAACGCTCAAACACTCACAAAACAATAGATATGGTCCCATCCAGTTGGACAGACGTGCACAACCATTACTGGAACTGGAATTATATCCCATGTTACTATGGCTAAGAAGCACGAGACCCACGAGAAAATACCAGTGTGTGATGACCTGGGATGCAAACAAGTTGACTGTCATTCTTTGTATTATTTCAATCAATCATTACACAATAGACAGTATAATACAAATTCAGCTATCATTATATACCAATTTAGATTTCATTTTTGCTGCATGTAATGTGTTTGTGGAATGGGGAGTGATTACTTTGTGGGGAATAGTTCAAGGGAGTTCCCCACTGGCGCATTAGAGATTCATCATCATGCAAGTCATTTCTATTACCTGTGAAGAGATGTTTTTCTTTTGCAATTCAAACCTTGCCCCTCTCTTACGGCAGCAGGCTTTTGCCTTAACTTACCTTGAATGCAGGATGCTTCAGAACTGCCAGAAACATTTGGCAAGAGTTTTGTTGTTTTTTTTTTGCTAAATTAGAGGCCATTGTAAAAACAAAATATGCCGCCTGTGATGCAAATAGATGATGCGTTTCCTCATCTGAAGAGGGTGACATTGATCTATAGGTAATCAGTGTGAGGTCCAGCAGGGGAGATCACACTGCTTTTCCTAAATCAATAGAAAGGGAAGAAGATGACAGCTGTGTGCCACTTTCCTCACCTCTCTCCTCTCTTCGTTTGTTGCTTAAGGTCGCTGCTGTTTGCACTGGCACACACAGCAGAGAGGTTTTAATTTAGGACATCAGTTCTTTCGTCTGAATTTAGAAAAATTGTTCGTCATATATCAAATAATAAGCATAAAGGGATCATTAGATAGTGTCTTTCACTGTAAATACTCATTAAACAGTCCTCAGCAAGCCTGTTTTAAAGGGGGAAAAAAAAATCAAAGCGCATCCTGTTTGAAAGGTTCACAGGTGAAACATGGCGACTGAGAGCTGACAGATGTAACATAACTTGTGAAAACGTATTAATTTTGCTCAACAGATGCTGGGTATTGATCTGCCATTTACTGAACTCGTCATTACGGCGGAAATTTACAGCCCACCAATAGGTTAATAATGGAAGCAGATGGGCCATGATACACTATTAATCAATGAGCACATGATTCACAAATGCACTTCATCATTTCGGTGTTAAACTACTGTCTCCACATCCAATGAAAAATTCACAGCCCGGAACACCTCCCGTCTCCAGTCTCAATTGCTGAGGAAGTTTAATGACCCATTTCAGTGCACAAACCCCCCCTCAGATGGTCAATCAGATGAAGTTCCTTTGATTTTCTGACGTTTCTGGTTGATGTCACTTGTCACAGGTGACACGTGCACTGTAGGTGGTACTTTACGGCAGTTTCAGACGGACTATGTTTCAAGAATATGACCACCTGTTTCTGAAGGAGCTCTGACACTGCAGCTGCTATACGGCAGATTCATATATAGATTGTATAGATTAAAGCAAATTAAAGCATTTTCCTCCCTAGTAACATCTCCCACACAAATTTCATGCTAATCTGTTTCTCTCTTGTCAGTTTTCTCTAATTTATTTTGTTCTTTGTCTTTGTTTGATCATTTTCTCTCTACCCAGAGTAAAGTCATCTCAGTGCCGGCTTATTGTCTAATTATTTGTTACTTGAGTGTTTTTTGCAATAAGCCTCTCCCGAACTGTTTAAATTTCATATCTTCAACCTCTCTTATTAAGAATTTAGGTCTTACAAGCGAAGAATGAGAGGTATTGATGTAGCGTGCGGAGGTGGAGGGAATCTCGACCGTACAAATGGATGGAAGAAGCGTTGTTTCCATGTGAGCACAAGCGGCTGATGAGAAGTGGTGAGTTCAGACAAAGTTTAAGGAGGTAATCCACAGACTTCATGTTTTTTGTTATCATCTTTAGTGTCATTGTGTTTCCACTCATAAAACTTACTACTATACATGATTATGTAAATGTGAATTTCTATGTAGAGTGTACATTTTATGTACCTTGACAGCCAGTCATGCGCAGATGTATAGGGATGTACAGTAAGTCTAAGAAAAGAAGTTTTACCTCAAATCGATTCAGCTGTTTGGCTTGAGGCAGGCTCAGAGACTATTGGAGCTTTTCTATATGCAATTTTATCATTGCCCTCAAACCATGTCATGCCGATTTCCATTATCAGATTGATTATGTTGAGTTGCGTTGCACTGTGGCATAATGGACCACCCTCCAACACTAGACTGCACTTTTGTAGCCACTAATCTGAACCTCTGTGGTTGGAAGTTTACTGTGGTTTACTGTCAGATATCTGGTTTATTTCACTGTCATCAGATTTTCCTCACTTTTGTTTTAAACAATCTGTAGAAAATGTTGTGTTTGACGGAGCTGCAGCATGTTTTTAGCTAAAGTTACACCTTTAAGCAGGTAGCCCTGTGTTGATGGACTGTCGGAAATTGTGCTTTTCAACATCATGCTGAATATTTGTGTTTTAAAACCTCCTCCACTGTGCCGGACATTACATTTTCCTGACTGTTTTCGTCATTGATATCTTGGAATTAATTCCTGACTACAGTTCTCAGCTCTACGCAGAATTTTAGGGTATTTAAGCTCATTGTTTTGGTTTTGCAGCCTGCAACCTGTACACAGTTCTTGTGAACCCCGACATTCTAATATCAAAAGGAAACGGTTTGGACTGACTGATCTGTAAAAACCAACTGGAAGCTGAAATGGTCTATTGTCAAACATCAGAATGACAAGTTTATAACAGTGAAAAAGCCATATATTTCTATCTTTTTTTAAATTGTGTATATGTTTACAGCTTGGTTAGCTCCGCTAAAACGGAGAGAAAGTTAATTAATGTTGATTTAAATATATATATTGAGTCCAAAATTGATAAAATAAGTCTACAAAATGCCCATCATATGTTTTACAGATCCTCCATATTTCCAGGAAAACACCATGGATATGAGCTCAGGCAGCTCTGACAGCAGAGACGACATATTTTGTGGGATGTGGGACAAAAAACGTTAACTGAATTTCTACTTATAAGAAGCATGATAATGTCACATCATGGAGTTATTCTCTGAAAAGGAAGGGATTGTGGAGGGGTTACATAATGTCCGTGAAGGTGTGGGAGGGTGGCAGCTGACTGAGCACGGTTTGGCACCGAGCGCTGCCAGATGGGCCTCGACAGCATGAACCTCAAGACAGTAGTGAAGCTGCCAAGTCTTGTCTCAGCAGGAGTGCCACACCAATTTTCTGCTCCTTTCTTTATTTAAGCTCCTGATAAGTTACCGTAACAGGAGCAATGACCCAAACATTGATGATTGAGCTTTATTTAACAAACAGACATTTTACAAATTTACTCTGTAGAAACCAATGGAACGGAATGGAATGGAATGATTTTAATAAGCTAATTGTTAAGATGCAACAGTAAAGGACAGGAAAATACTGTCAGGTGTAGACTAGTGTAAAAGATGCATCTTGATGCAATATTAGTGTCCAAACCTTAGTTGCTTTGACAGTATAGAGTGCACTTGAAGTCCTTGTCAGTGCTGAAGTCCAAGTGCTGTGCTGTGCAAGATTTCAGTTTACAACGTGCCACTGAATGCAGCACAAAGACTGATGACACATGTTAAGACTTAAAATTACACATTAGCGTGAAGGAGAACCTTCTGAGATTCCATTTTTAATTTAATCTTTGCCATCATCTGTCCCTATTATCGTCTTCCATTGCAACATAACCCAATCATGAAAACTTTCACTGACTGTCTCCGGTGGAATAATAATTTCCAGTTATTATGTGAGCCACAAAACAAGTTTTATATGAACATTTATAATGGTTTCAGGTTGTGTTGAGCATGCGGGCTAGTGGTGTCAATTTTCCTCTGTAATCTCATCCGTGCTTTTCTATTATCCCTCCACTATCTATCACCCCTTATCCCACAGCTGTCATTCGGTGACGGCAGGGTAAAGGTCACCAGTTCATCACAGGGCTGGTATATTCTAAATATTAAAATTATATGGACATTTTTCATTTTCAAATTCAAATAACAAATGTATGTACCTAAACACCGACTTACAAGTTGACAAAGCTACTATCGGTATGCTTAGTAAGTCATAATCTTTGTAATAAGCACAGTAATGATATGGGGTTTTTGTGTATTGTGTTTTAGTGTATTGCTCAAACATAGCAAAACATTTCAATTACACATGGGAAAGCCAGACACTGATAGCAGAGTCCTAGACAGGTCCAGTTGTCATAACTCGCCCATACCTGTAAAGTTCAGCCTCAGAACTGACCTTTTTTCAGCAATTATCGCTTGTCATTTACAGTGTTATTCCCGGAGTCTGTTATCACAGCAAACATCTCAAAAATGTCTGATCTGGCCTTCATTATCCCCAGTGTGATATGGTCCACTGGCTGCTCTTTTGCCGACATCGCGGTATCAGCAATGACATTTGGATATCACAGATATTGAAATAAGGTTAGTATTAGCCACCTAGCTTATACCAATTCAAACCATTTCAGTGGGGTTTTTTTTTCCCTTTCACTAAATGTGCTCAATCCCGTCTTGGTCAGAAAATTGTCAAAGTGTCATTGTGAAATGATCATATTTGTAAGTTTGAATACCCTGTGTTCATACTTCCCAGCATGTTCTCATGACGGGCTAATCAGGTATCGTTTTGTCAAGACACCTGGTGGCATATCCTGCAAATAAACCCTTTGGCCATATGAGGAGAGGCGCGAGGATTTATTGTAGAAGCAATTTAAAACCACAAAAGGGCGCCAGTTGGACCTGATCTTGATGTTTTCTTGGAATCACTTTCAATGTCAGCTATTCACTTGAATATGTATACACTCTGTTTGGACTCATCTGATTCCCTTAAAGCAGCTGTGGCTCGTTCCTATATAATATTTCAAACAGTGATGGGTGTCAGGAAACTCTAGCTGATTGTATGCAAATGTTCTCCTGCTGTTCCTCTGTTCTAAACCAAGATTTTTAACACGTTATCCACTTTAACAAGGAAGAATATTGCTCTGAATCCTTTCACTGCTCAGTTTGGTATGCTATCCTCCTGGCATTGTCGCTTCTGCTAATAAAGACATGATTGCGTTCACTACTCTGTTGGTTAAATGACCAATATTGCCAAAATGGAAATCCACAGCTCCGCTTAGTCTGAGTGGCTGTGTTATGGGAGTGGTTGTACTTTCTAAAACAAGAAAAAATTTGGTTTACTGTGTTTGTCAATACATTTGAATAGAATGTTGTTGTTAAGTTTTTGGAGGATCACAGTGGAAGAAATGGAAAGGGAGGGTTTTTTAAATAATTTCAAAAAGTGTACTGTCCAAAGCTCAAAGTGATTAGTTGAATAGTTCAGTTCCAGAACACAATCCGAGAGTTCATGGGAGGGTAAAAAAAAAAAAAAGAGATTATTCTCCACAGGTGAGGAATGCAGGAGTCAAGAGAAAAAGGCATGAGAGACACATGAGAATTAAGTCACTGAAGATTCTAAAAAAAACTGAGTTACTCACGAGCAATTCAACCAGGTTGTAACAGACACAAGGCATTAACAGGTGAGACGGAATAATCTGGCAAAAGAGCTGAGCTGAGACGGGGCTTGTATGGATGGACACGTTATGATTCAAGTCAGGTGCACCTCATCAGCTACGTTCCAGGTCGAGCAAAGGACAGGCTGCCACGCCTGGAACACGACTGCAGGAGAGGAACCGAACAGGGAGTTTCAGTAAGAGAACACAGAGACACGTCGAACAAAACAAACAAAAAATGAATCATAATGGCTTTTTAGGATCTTGCAAACAAACAAATTAACCCACCAAACAAACATAGTATCATCTAATTTAATAGAAATTCGCTCTGGCACTCTAACGTACATGGTTCTGGTGGCCTTCGGTGGCCTTTTTGTTGTGAGGAAAGACGATGTGTGTCCACACACACACACACACACACACACACACACACACACACACTAGTCTCTTATCCTTTTCATTAAAAGACGCAACAGCCCAGACGCTTTATAGAATTACATTAATGTCACTGTAATGGAGCTGCAGCTGACAACAACAACATGCCATACCCACTAACCTCCCATTGATGACCGGATTATTACACACAGCCCTGCTCTTCCATGATGCTAATTATTCATCCCATATGACAGTTCAGGTGAATGTTTTTATTCTGCACACACACCCCAAGGTCGCAGGCTGGTATTGCTGCATGTGAAGAATAAAAACGTGTTTAGACTAGGACAGTTTTAATGGTTAGATTTAACAGGGAAGATAGAATTTCCTGTCAAACCTCTATTCTCTATAAGCCTGTAGGCTAATTCAGGTCTTTTTTTGTTATCTTTGACACACCTTATTTAAAAACACGATGTTAATCTGTGTATTAAAAATCATTAACCAGACCTGAACATGATGTAAACAAAGCAGATTATAAAAGCCTTTATCTCTTCAAATTCTGTAGTCACAGCGTCTATTTTGACAATAAGGCAGCATTGTTCTCCCATAGCTGTTTCTTACACATTTCACTTTAGTTGCTCGGAAAGTGTGACGCCTTCGTGAATTATTTTCTGACCCGTGACTAAAAGGAATTTTGTATCCGATCAATGCATATTTTTGGTAGCAGTATAAAAATAGGACCAGGCACTGAACATTTAAGCTGCGCAGACTTTCTGCATGGAGACACTGTCTTTGTCAATTTCTTCCTTCTGATAAACCAATCAGCGGCTCAAATGAGCTCGAAAAAGCTCCTCATTGCTACCGAGTGCTAGGGGGTGACGGCAACATGGCAGGCAGCAGTGTGTAAGATCTTTCTATAGCTCTCATCTGTTCCTCCCCTGCATCCTCCTCCTGCCGTTTTTTTGTATTGTATCACCGTGTGTGTGTTGAAATACTCGCACCATTCCTTGCTCGACACTTCGATCTGTTATTGGAATGACAAAATGAAGACGTAGACAGACACAACACAACCTGCAGCACATATAAATTGCGCTACTTCAAGGTAAAGGTAACATGTCACCTTCACTGTTAGTGATCTCACATCTTCACATGTAAAAGACTTAATCTTCACATTCAGGGTAAACAGCACCTGGATGTAAACAGGTGTCTGGAGAGGAAAAGAGGTTGTTTTTTTTTGTAAACCAGCAATTAAATTTACTAATGTGACTAACATATTAACAGATGGTGAAAGTTGTTAGTGCACACTGGGATACATTTGCACTCTTGGAGGTGATTGATGGAGGCTGGTTTATCTCAGCTCTAGTCTACACACTTGTAAAATAAACAAACACATAAAAAAAAAACCCTCTTTGCTGATGTGACAACAGAGGCTGCAACAGAAAAACATCTTTTACTGGACTCAGTCGGGATCATTGAAATAAATAAAGATGGACCTTTCTACCTGCAAGTGCTGGTATCTTTTGGTGGCGACGTCATGTGGAGCCAGTGCGTGTGGTAGGGTCCAAGCAGCAAAGTTGCAGTTTCAGGAGCAAAGCTCAGCTGTTAATCATTTCACCAGCTTGAGATAAAAAAATACCTAAAATTTTTGAGGTCTCCAGATGGGTCAGACCAGAGCAGTTCATATTCAGAGTGGATCATCAAAATATTAGCATATTCTGCTAGTCCGTGCTGGCCTCTCTTCAATGGCTGTTCAAGTTAGAGCTGACTTTAAGGTGCTGCTGCTAACTTCTAAATTGTTAAACGGCAGCACACCATCATACCTGCTTGAGCTCCTGTACTCACGGTCGATATGATGCATTTAATTAAAAATGGCAGCGTTTGGCCATCTTTTGCGCCACTGTATTTTTCATGCCAGCTCACCTGGCATACGCGGACATTTCATTGGATCATTAATGTTAATAATTACACTATTTCCTGTTAGGACGGGGCAAAATGTCTGCTGTGAAAACTAGAAGGCCAGCCAACAAGCAGAAAAAAAAACAAAAAAAAAAAAAAACCCTACTCTGACAAATATATTACTGCCTTTGACAACTTTCAGGTACAAATGTTGATAGAGTGCTTTTCTTACATGTTTAAGTC
Source organism: Mola mola (assembly GCA_001698575.1). NCBI lineage: Eukaryota > Metazoa > Chordata > Actinopteri > Tetraodontiformes > Molidae > Mola > Mola mola. The sequence continues at coordinate 10,520,337 of KV751339.1, forward strand.
AAGAAAAATAATCACAGCACTTTGTGTAATGGTGCGCCTGGATTCAAAATCAGTCACATTCTTAACCTTTGCCATTTGCATAGTAATACGCGCGTCATGATCTGATTATTTGAGTTAGCGTCCATATAAACAGTGGATTCAGAATTTCCAATCCCTCAAATTTCAAACTGATCAAGAAATTTTGTGCATGTAAACATGGCTAATGTGGTTACTTCCAGCTCCAGACCAGCTGTGCCTGAGAGATTTCAGCCAAAATCGCACCACACACAATTACAGCAGATTTTTTTGGATTGGGGGGGATTTCGTCCGGAGAGACAGAGAGAAGAAAATCCTACATGCTGTAGTACCACTGGGATGAATCCTCCCCTGGGATACCTGCTGGTGGCTCATGTGTCTCGACATGGAATGAATACGTCGGGAGAATACACAAGGGACAAGGCTGTTATGCCTTTGTAAAGGGAAACGCCAATGACTTGCATGGGGATGGATGACAGGAAGTCAGAGTCACTCTCACAGTGTGAAAGCAGCTTAAGTGCTTTTAAATTCTCGCTAACTACATGCCATAATTACAAGCTCAGAAGACCCTTAGTCTGGATAAGAATTGCATTAAAGGATCTCAAACTTTAAGGACAAAGTTTGTACCTCACAGTAACGATGCCTCATCTTAATCCTGAGCTGGAAATCTTGCAAAGCCTTGTAAGAAAAAATCTTGAGATTTTCACATTTTGTGTGATAGCAATTCTGTAAAATGCAGAGAAAAGAAGACATGGACAAGTTATTTTTAGTTATAGTACTAAAAGTTAGTAGTCTAATGTTATATCTAATTTTAGTTATACCTGCAGTCCAAGTCACATTGTCCCTTTCTCTGTTTGGTAGAGTGAAGCAGCATCTTCAACAGCACTGCCTCACTGACGTCTCAGGTTCCTCGTCACGCTAAATAATGAATTAATATCACTGAATGAGACTGCTGAACGGTTAACCTCACACACACCCCTCCTCCTGTGAAATCACTCTGCCGAGTGAGCCAATTGTAGCCCAGCTTCTTGTATGCACGTCCCGTAGGCTCCTCCTCCTCCCTTCTGCGATTATATAGTTTGACATCTGCATCACAATACGCACACACACGCACACCGCTGCTGCTGCGAGCAGCTCCGGAGATGAGGCTGCACTGCACTCTACCCATTGATGGACAATGAAAATACAGGGTGAGTGCATTATATTTGCAGCTGTGTGTGTGTGTGTGTGAAGATAAAAATAAAACACCCTGTCCTCTGTTATTTTCTTTTCTACCTATAAGGTTTTAATCTGTAGCCATTCTAAAATCCTTCCCAATACATGTCTTGTGTTCTTCCTCCATTATTTTGCTTCACTTCTCTTGTTTTCTATTTTCAGCTCTCCTCTCTTCATCTGCAGGCACATGCTGGCACGATCTGAGAGCGCCAACAACTGCAGCGATCTCACTGGCACTGACAGCACTAGACGCACCTTCAGAGAATTTCCGTACAGTGTCATAAGCGCCTGTAGCAGTCATCAGTCGCAAGCTGAAACTAACAGGCAACCTTTCTTACACTGTTAGCCAGGGACAGCAACTCGAACATGGGCTGCTCTTCAGGCCGCCAGCCCCCAGCCCCGGTCCTTCAGCCGGACCTGGACTGCGGCAACAGCAGCGAGGCCAACACTTTACCCCAGGACTCTGAGAACCAGAACCAGAGTTTAAACGGATGTGGTGAAGTGGGCAAAGCGGAGGGAAGTGTTGGAGGAGAACAAGTTAAACCTCCAGAATCCCTTCCCACGCTGGAGAGACTTGCCCAGGCCACAGGTGGCACAGAGAAGTCCTGGTACCGCTGCGTGTTCCCATTTGGTGTGATATCCCTGGTAATTGGCATGGCCGGCACTGGGGTGACGTTCACATTCAACACGCTGCTCCAGACTAAAGTGGTGTCGGTGGCGCTGCTGTGCGCTGGATTCATCATGCTGTTTGTGGCAGCCGTTTGCTGGAGGGCCCACAGACTGAGGAGGAAGAAAAAGAAGGAAGGCGGGTTCTTCACTGCTGATCAGGGAACTTTGTGACGCAGGGGTGGACTTGCAGAGAGACCCTTGTTAGCGCATTTTGAATTGGGACCATCCATGCTTTTCCTCTATGCACCCTGACTGAGTGATGAAGAGAGTTTAAGGGTTGGACAATACTGTAAACAAACACCACCACCACTCCCCTCACTCCTATGTTCTTTCCTTTTATGGATTCACTTGGGGTCTCCAGTGGACTTCAGTGCTCAGAGTACATTCTAGATCAATGCCCCTCTTGTGTCAGGGTAACATTCTAAAGAAACAATTATTTAACACTTCCTGAATCTCTGCCTGCAGCTTTACAGGGCACAAGCTCCCCGCAGAGGTGTGTCAGGTGGTCAGAGTGACAGTCTGGAAGATCACATATTGTGCTTGTGCGTGCCATAACTGCGCAATGTGTTAACTGAGGGATGGTAACATTTCCAAGTTTGGGAATTGTACCAGTAAGAGGAGCACAGGATCACAAGTTTGCCACTGTCTAGTCTGGCTTTCATACAAACAACTCTAGAGGTAAATATTATGAATCTTGGCCACTTATTCTGCGATGATTCGGAAAAAGTATCAGGCCGAAGTGAGGGGCTGCAACTAAAAGAGAAGCAGGCAATCTGAGAAAATCATCCAAAAGCAGCAAGTATGCTTTGCTATTTTTTCCAGGGTGAAGAACTCCACGCACTCTCTCCGTCCCTCAAGTTTCTCATGTTTTTGTCTTGCTGTCTAGTTTTGTGCTTTTGCAGCACGTAACTAAAAATCATGCACACCGTGAAGCATTAAGCTTTGGAAATTATGGGCTGCATTTGCAGTCCCCACAGATGACATTTCTTTTCCCCAAACACTCTTACACTCTGTCAAGGATGACTCAAACATTGCACGACAAGGAAATCCCATTACAGACATGCTTCAGTGGGAACACGCCGAGGACAAAGCTCGTAATGACCCAATCAAGGCCCACCTAATTCCATTTGATCCTCGCCTCCTGCCGTGCCAAGCAAAAGTGAACCCGTTACACACTGAGGTGTGAGGGAAAACACTTTTTCCTCCTGCTCCCCAAGGAAGGTTCCAGAAAACTGTTTATACAGGCGACTGCATATGAGAAATGGTCATCAAGTTAACTTCCCTCTAAATACAGGCGTAGCAGGGTATGTTCTTTAGCTAGTGTGAAACCTGTCTTATGCATTCTCTTAGAAATTGTCCTTTCTTGAACAGAAAGGCAGACAATTTTTTAACCAACTAGCTACCAGATGGCTCTTTGTAAATTGTTCCTTGAAAGGAGTAAGTTGTGGAGCCAAAATGTAGCGGTGTGTTAGCCGAAACAATGTTCTTTAGCAGCAGGTGAGGTGGTTTGGAGGACGACCCAGCAGTTTCTTGTCAGCTGTAGCGGAGTGTTGCCAAGTTTGAGTGACATTCTGATTTCTCTTTGATTTCTGGGCATCACATGTGGATCAAGTCTTCTGCGTAGACTTTCCGACCACAGATGCCCTGCGGAGCGGCAGCTGGAGGAATGTAGATCACATGTGGGGCGTGCACAGCAGAGCCACACATGAATCACCTCCATGTCCAATATCCAGCCTCCCGCCTGCTCATAAAACACCAGACGGTCTACAATAACTCCTTGCAAAGTTGATGTGTTCATACGTGTGCGTACACATGTGTTCAGAAATACTGTGTATTTTTTTTTTTTTTATGACATATCAGAAATACTGTTGGTGCTGTCTGAGAGTGTAGCACCATTTCTGAATGTACCTCCAACAGTGAGTGTCTTATGAACATCCTTGTACAGGATTTTTTTTTAGTATCTTCTATTTTGAATAGACAGGGTAAAATTTGGAGCACACTGTGTATCTTTTTGGGGCAGGTTTTGTTTTCTATTTTCTGTTTCAGTATCTCGCTCTGGTTGTAACAACTTCAGCTGTGTTGCTGTGCATGTAAATTGTAACTGTTGCTTTCCAAAAGGAGACGTCTGTCATAAAAAAAAAAAGTGACACAGAAAAAGTGAAAGTTCCTGTTAAAGTGAAGCACGTTTTATGGGTTTCATCTCCTTTTCTTTTTTAGGAAAGAAACATATTTTGGTTTTTTTAAACATTCCCGAGTAAATTTAGATTGTATTGTATTTTTTTAGAGACAAATGTTACAGCTACATAGCTATTTGAGTGGTTGTGGTCAATTTGTTTTGAGTTTATTGGCATGGCCTGGCTGTTCTCTGAGTGCCTTTGACTAGCAACGTCTGTATTTTCCTGTAAGGTGCAGTTCATGTAAGCTGTGCAGGCCGGTAATAAAGTAGACCAAGAAAGGCAGAAATGTTTCAGTTGAGTACGTCTGTGTGAGTGTTCTGGTGTGTGTGATGACAACTTCCACATTTGACACGGCTCCTGAACCAGAAAAACCAAACATATTCACCAAGAAGTTTTGTTTTTTTTTGTCTCCCTCAAAAGTGAGATAGTACATTTTTACTGGATGTCGCTTTACGTGATTAGTGAAGTCATTTATGCAGAGCATTAGAGGAGTGGTTTGCAGCACTTCTGAGATACAACCACCATTTCTCCCACTCTGAACTCTGTAGCTGCCATTTCTCTGCAGTGGCAGCTGCTGCCCTCATCTTCTTACATCACGTAAGCAAACGAGGGCAATGTCGACTTCTGCCATAACCTACACACTTTATGCCCAGGTTTGTTGAGGTGAATTTTTAGTGTATTGCAGGCAGTATAGTTAGAATTTTGCATTAAATAAGGTGTTTTGCAGTAAGCGACAACTTCCATGTATTAAAAAAAAACAATTACATACCCCAATGACCTCTTCCATGTTGAACTTGCATTTTAAGTAATACGTGTTTTGTTTTTTTTTCACTGATTGTGCGCTGTAAGGCACTTGAAATGTCAGTTAACCTAAAAATATTGAATGGGGTGAGGAAAAAAAATCAAGCTTGAATAACCTTTCTTATTATTTTACAGGTCCAGTGGGTTGAGATTAAGCAACGGAGCATGCTACACCGTCTCAACCTCTTCTCGTCTGTGCGCCGCTTAAACAAAAACAACAACACAGAGCGAGCCTGCCAAGAGCTTCATGGCCATCATCCTCGAGCCGTTATACACATTTATCATTACACTGGTGCTGTGCACGCTCCCACGATGGGCATGCAGCTCTCCACAGGCAGGCAGACCTTGGCAAAACTGTGAAGTCACGCTGTCGTATGGACTCCTGTCTGCTTTTGGAATCAGGGGAGATAGCAGTGCTACACTGCCGTTAAGTTGTATACGGAGTGGAGACGTCTTTACATGCACACATATTCAATGTGGTCTGACCTTCGGAAGTGGTTTGACAGATCTTCAAAACATTTCCAGTGTATCTACGCCTGTACCTTTATGTATTTAAGCATGATCCGATTGCAATCCAATCACAGAAAGTGCACTGTAATGCCAGCTATAAATGGGCTATTGTTATATTTTAGTGCTGATCCAGTTCACTTTTGCTCTGACTTTTGATTATAAACGAACCAAGACGGGTAAACACTGGAGGACGCATGGGAGAAGCAACGGGTCAATCACCCAAGGTGAGGAGCCCCCTAGGTTACCTTTCCAGTCGACAAAACAAGATAGAGTGCCCTCTTAGGTGCCCTTCCAGCAGGTTAAATGCAATAAAGTGCCCTCTGACTGCCCCTTTAAATGGACAAAACTCGACAAAATGTGAGAGAGTGCCCTATAAATGCCCTTTCAGTTGAGGGAATGTGATAATGTGCTCTTTAAAGTACATTTGCAGCAGATAAAATGAGATAAAGTGCCTTCTGGATGCCCTTTCAGTGGACAAAGCATAATAAAGATCCCTCTATGGCCTGTTTCTTATTTTTTGCAGCCCTGTGCCTCACTACGAGTAAATATTATTTACACAGTCACAGGAGGAGTAAGATGCTGATTCAACAGTGACGGCCATCCTGCTCTCACAAAGGGAAATTTGAAAGAGTACTTTTCACGAGTGCTCATAAAAAAAAAAAACGTTAGCTGTTTATATTATTGGATCCCTTATATTCAAGTAGACCATTGTTGAATGATAACATGACTAACAGAGACTGAACACAAAGGAGGTGATTTGTATGATATAAGCCTTCTGCAAGCAGTTTTTTAAACTCTGGACATCTTAATCAGGGAAAATACCGGCCCTGACATGCATGCATTTTAACATGTTTATTATGTTTTTGCATAAATATACGCAGAGCTTATATAGATATATGGTTTATTGAGTAATTCACTTTAAACTGAACATTTTATTCGTAGTTTACCTTTTCAAACCATAACAAAAAGTGTAAATGCCGGCTTTTATGGAGGTGTATTAGTGCTCGTGGCATCATGGGTAACTTGCAAAGTTGTGAGGGACCACACTTACTGAGTGTAACACAGTGATAGACATGCTCCTGTCCCAACTTTTTTTGGAACATGTTGATGGCATCAAATTCAGGATTTTCGTAGATTTCCCAAAAAACAAGGAAATTAATCAGTTTGAAAAATTAAATAGCTTGTCTTTGTGCTGTATTCAATTGAATATAGGTTAAAAAAAGATTTGCAAATCACTGCATTCTGTTATTATTCACATTTTACAACCTCCCTACTTTTTTTGGAGTTGGGCTTTGTGGTGTTTTTATAGTATTTCTTTATCAGGATCACATGAGCTGACTAATATTCCTTTACAGTGATGCCAGATTTAATTTATTGAAAAGGACAATTCCAGGCAGATCAAAGCCAATCTCATTTACAGTATATAGTCCAATGTCACACATCACACACTTGCCTCAAGGAGCTTTACAATCTGCCAGACACCCTTCACCCTCGCCTGCTCCTAACCTTGTGAAAGACACCTCAGCGAGTACAGTGTAAAGCTATGCTAGTAGCTCTGTGTGGTTGTACGTAAAAGTAGCACTAATAAACAATTCTATATTTATTCTTTGAGAGACTGAGAATACTGTTGCCATAGAGCTGAGAACCTTCATGATTTGTCAGTAGCTACATATAAACGTCCCTTTTTGTTGCTACTGCTTTTATCGTCATTGTGCCGTCACATTAGCATGTCCCAAATAACTTCTAATTAGTATGCTCCATTTATTAGCCCAGCCTATTATCCAAAACGCTCAGCGGAAGCTTCTATTGATTCTTACTGATGCATGCGTGCTAAAAGCCGCGCCACCTTTGTCAACACAGCTGTTTCTATGAATTTTCAAATGAGCACTCGTCCTGAATGCGCCCACGCGTTCCCTCTCCTCCTCCCTCTCCCCCATGGATTGGGCTAAAAATACTCTTGGATGATGTCAAAAGCAGAGGAAAACTGTGTGAGGGGGTGGGCCGCTGCTTCATAGAAGAATGTATTAAAGTAGGGGAAGTTTATTTGCAGCGGTCAGTGATAGTTGATAATAGTTATGCAAACCCATTATCATTTTTTAATGGCATTTAATATATTTTAATTAACATTGCAATTAACTTCTTTAATTGTTTAAAATTAGCCCTACTGCTATTTTCTTTGCACCAACACGGTAAGCGACCAGCCTGTAGTGAAATCAGATCAGCATTCCAAAGCAATTTTTCCTTGTTTGAATTCTAATATCCCGCTGCATCTGCTAGCTTTGTAAAGTGGCGCCTGTTCACCAAAAAGTCCAGAAACGCATCTCATGTAATCTACCAACTTTTTCACATAGTCTTGGGTGGTATGCATTCATTACATAGCCACCATACAGCTTCAAAGTAATGACATGGAATTTTCCAGAACCTTTTGGTCGACAAATCCTCTCATCAAATTCTTCATTAGTCTGGCAGTTTGCCTGATGACAGTGCCACAGTAGGCTTGGGCGGTGAGTTGCGTAAAATGTTTTTGTTGTCCTGCAACAGGTGTGGAACTTCTAATGGAGATGCCTACATTGTATGTGCACACACATTACAGCCCACTCATCAGCATGCTGTCATATACAGTAGAAGCCAGTGCACACAAAATGTTTCCGTGTTCTATAGCTTCGTCTAGAAACACGAGAGGAAAAGATGCAGAGATGATGACTGTGACAGTGCTCAGGGTCTCAACTAGGGCTGGGCTATATGGACAAAATTATATCATGATATCAATAATTTAATATCTTGAGAACTATATTCTGTATCACAATATAGTGATAGTTATCTGTGGATTTTATGAAAAAAAAAAAGGGTCTATACAAAATAACCTCATACATACATAAAACAATACATTTTACAAACCTGGGAATTAAAACAGGGATTTATAATTTCTGGGAATGAGGCATTAGACTAATGTGGAAGCAGCCCCACTCCCCTGTAGCTCCACCCTCTCTTTGGAGTGATCTGCGATTGGTCGAAAAGTACCCTTGCGGGTAGATCTTTTGTAAGGTCTGAATACAGAGCCTAAGTGAGGTACAGAAGTATGATCTTTAGCCAATAGTGTATCGAGTGGCCATGGCATAAAACACTGACAGCTACTCTTTTGGATCATATCATATCATATATCATAAATCTGACATCAAGACACATTTAAAGTTATCTGGCTAAACAGCAAAAACGCCCATCCACCTTATTCTCTGCTAAAGAAATTATTAAAGGTGTGATAAAGAAAGTAGTTATTGCCAGCGTCTCGCTAGTCATGGGCACTGGAAGACAACACCGTCTATTCTGAATAAATTAGACCAATTTCTCAGCATATTTAACAGATATTTCCTTGAATCAAACTTGCCTTTTCTTGTTATGCTTGTCACGGTTGTACTAATATCCAGATTCAGCTAAATTTGTGGCTTCAACACCAACACCAAAAAGAAATTGTTCTTGTGACCAGTGATAAAAATGAAGTTTGAAATGTCATCGTATTCCTACACACAATCCAAATCCAAAATAATGTTGCTGAGAACCCTAAACTTGATGAGACTTAAACTCTAAAACTATGCGTTTGTTTTAATTTTGTCGACAAAAAGTCAATGCATATAAAACCCCCATATCTAAACTTAAGGCTTACAACTGTTATCACAAAATACATTTAAAAAAGCTGTGGAAATACAAACACACCACAGAGCTTCATCGTCCGTAGCAACTGAGTAAAGAACAAGCTGAATATTGCTGACGTACTTTATTCAAGGCCACTTGCTCACCTGACAGCTGAGGAATAATTACATTATCTTGTTTGGGAAGTAACAGGTCCTGCAACCACGTTTGTCAATTGGATCAATGATCATTTGTTTACTTTACCATACTGTACTGCTCCATGCTTCACGCAAGGAATCATGGGAGCCGGGAGTAGGGTCAATATGATATGTCTGGGTATCTAGCGTAAAATACAAAATAAAGGCTTTGGCAGCATTTTCTTTCATTAATGGACCACTCATATTTTATAATTATATTTTAATTCAAAATATTACAGCATTTTTTTTTTGTTTGTTTTTTTTAATAAACTGTCCAATTTCATAACAGACTCTGATGTGTTGCATTCTGGTAAATAAATAAAGATACATTAGGATACATCTTTCTGTTATGCTCTGATGGTTGGAGGACTGACAGAAACATAATTACCTGATAGGAAAGTTTATAGGTTTGATGTCCTGTTAAAAGACAGCAGGATTATAATTAAAGTAATTAAAATTTTGAGCTTGAGTGTTTAATCTGAGGACTGCACGGTTCCCAAGGGAACGTGAAACTGCTTCACGTGTGATAGTTCTCTCTTTAGAACTGAGTAGCTCGAGCTATTCTGTTTATGTACATATTTTTCTGACTTTAATTTGGGATGGTGGTGTTCAGAACTTTCTCCAAATGTTCAGCTTTAGAAGCTCCCACAGAGCGTCAACACACCATGTGCCCAGAAAACCCTGGTAAAAGCGTCATGTGAGCGATGCTTTCACAGCAACCGATTGGATTTGTCATAATGAGAAGCACAAACAATAGCTTGCCTCAACGAAGACAGCAGGAGGTGTACGCCAGACACCTGAAAACAAAGCATCTGAATACAATACATTTCCATCCATGTTGGGCCAGTTTTGCTATTCACACCTCTGCTGTTCAGTAAAATGCTGAAATGTCTTCTGTGAAAATCTGTACCTCCTTCAAATCATTAGTTATCGAGATTTCAGATTTCTACCTGTTTTTTTGTGTGTACTCTGTGAGCGTGTGATTGTATGTCTATCTTTTTGGTAGGAAAAACGAATTAAAGGCTGACCATATCATGTGCAAGCGGCCAAGTCTGACTTATTAGTCAAGCGATAGCACTGCTCTGGACATTTCAGTCACACACACTCACTAATGAGGCTGTTCAGTTATGCACACACACTCAGTCACACATAGGACAGTTCAATTACAGGGGGAATCTGCTTTATCACTGCCCACAATTGGTGCTATTTCCTCCCAGGCAGCAACATACTAACACAACAGTGATGGCCACATCGACATGCAGGGACCGGAAACAATTACTTTATGTAATGCAATGATGCGCAATTGCCTTTAAACTAATAGCATATTCTTACTCCTGGTAAGGACGTTGTGTTTTTGGTAATGTGTGTTTGATTTCGGCAGCAGGATGAGTCAAAAACGACGGGATGAATCGACTCAGAATGAAGAGCCCATTATATTCGAATTCAAATCGAGATCAAGTGGCTGATCTAGGAATACAATGCTATATGCTATGTTCCCTCTAAAGCATTCTTGCCATTCTAGTTTTTTTTTTGTTTTTACCTAGTTTTTGTCTTCTACACGTGGAGTTTTAATCCGTTCATAAAAACTAACCAACCGCATATGAGCATGCAGAATGTAAAACTGAATATGACATTTTAATGTGGACATCTTCAGTTGTGGAAAAAGTAAAACTTTTTAGACCACATATGAAAAACTGCATGTAAAAATGTGGAATTTCATGCTGTCACATTAATCTTGTGTAATATAGACATAAGGAATCACATAAAGATAATATTATTTTTCTAATTATCTTACATTTTTTTCACAGGTGAATATATTCATTTCACCTGTGAAATAGGTTTTTCTTTTTATGTGAAAAAGTTCATTTGAAAGAGCACAAAATTTAACTGTTGGTCATAGCCATGCCATGCTGTGCTTTGCTTTAATGTCCGCACAGAAAGGCCCTGACCCAGGAATCGAACACAGGAAGTTCTTACTGTGAGGCGACAGCGTTAACCACTGCACCACTGTGCAGACCACTAAACCAAAATCATCATTAACATGTGACTATATTCAAATTATACGTTTTTATAGTTTCAGAAATGGAGGATGAAGTCTGTGCGTTTTCCTGTGGATTAAATTAATGCAGAGCCTTGAACAGACAAGTCACATATTCTTCATGTCATGTACACAAGTCAAAGTTAGGAAGTGCTCATTTTTTAAAGAAAAGGTTTGATGAATGATTGAGAACAAAATAAATCTTTATCTTATTCCCCTTACTGAGAATGTAAAAGCTCGCTCTAAAAAAAAAAAATAATAATTCAGCCTTTAAGCACCAAAAGCCTGACAATTAATTATGAATACTTCCCTGAGAGCTTTTGTAAATTGGAATGATTGCACTGCATCACTGCAAAATCTCACTCTAGGAGTTTTATGTGCCAGAAAACACACTGCACTTTTTTAACCATAGACAATTTTTCTGTCTTTATTTTCAGGAGAGGAGTAGTCGCATCTATACTGTCTTTTGATTCCCTTGTAAGCCAACAGGTCTTTTAGATTTTTTTTCTTATTATTGTCCCTAATCTTGGTCAAAGGTTTAAAAGAACAGAAAGAAATAAAAAATAACTTAATGTGCATGTAAGGGTTAACTTCTGCAAAGTAGTGGGAGTGTTCAATTGAATTTATTGTTTATTTTTTTCTTTTTGGTGTTTAATAGCAAGATTAAAGGACAAGTTAGCTGCATTTTATTAGCCTGCTTAAAGGACTAGTAAGTAATACATTTGTTGCAAGATTAAAGGACAACTAAGTGAAAAATTAGTTTTCAATTTTAAAGTAAATCTTTACTAGTTATTTAATGATAATGGAAGGATGTAGCCCTATGGACAATTATAGTTAGATATTAGATATTAAAAGTTCCTTGTTTCATAAATAGGAATTAAAAGGTTATAAACTATGCAGAGGTTTGATGTTGCATATTGTGCAATAGCCATTGGATTTCATGGTTAAGTTCATGTATTGAAATATTTACATGATGTAAATAGGTATTTTGTTTTCCAAAATACTCTGTTCATTATGCTGGAAATAGTGTAAAGATGTTTTATTTTGAATACTGTGAGAAGAAATCCAAATGTAAAGTGTTGCATTTTGTTTATTTTTATGAGCCAATGAAAAGTGAATTTGTCACAGTTATCATTAAGACATACAGCATAACTGCCATTATGAAACTGGCTAAGACAATAAAAACATAAACCCTCTTAGGACTAAAATGTGATGAGTGTAAATACAGCTCTCTGTGAAAGAAACACTAGTGAGCATCTGTTTGGGAATGGAGATCTGTTATCCATTCTAATTAACACCGACCCTCTCTATTTACAGACAACGAAAAGGAGATTTTTTAAAATTACATTTTGGGAGCGCCTTTTCTTTCTGCTCGTCATTTCAGTCAAATTGTTATATAAGTACTGTTGGTAAGCCTAATAACTGAATGTAACAAAATGACGATTTCTTTCAATAAAAAGTCTCATCAATGGTGCAGCGAATATCACATGCAGAAGTTTAGAGTTTTGACAATTAAAACTGAAAATAGATTTCACCTCACTTTTAATTTATGTAGTTATAACGCTCCAGCACTGAATCACGAGTCAGGCATTTAAATTTTTCATAATTAGTGGACATATTTGGATCTAAGTTTCAACTTGTGGGCGGTTGTTTGCCATCGACTGGTGCCATTGAGCCGGTGGATCACTAAACACTAGTAATTTAAGCTGGTGAATTACTGACATTACAGCAAGTGTTAGCTTTGTAGGTGACATTTGTTCCTTACAGCAGTTTCGCACCCCAGCAGTCCTGTCTATCCTGTCCTGGATTACAATGATAAGGAATCGCAAAAGCAGTTTCAACAATATATGTATATATATATATATTACTTTAGTGATCTACATATCTAGGCCTAGCCAACTATTATTAACAAGTAATTATTATCTATAACTGAATATTCCATCTGCTCTGCTTGCGTACTAAGTAGTTTTTCCTTGTACTTAATTGCATTTAATCTGTCAATGTACTTTACCTCAATTGCAGATGTGTCTCCATTGGCAGGAGTATTCCCATTTGGCAATCATGCACAACATGCAACATTTGGGAAGACCACCTACAGGAGGCTATTGCATGTATTCAGCAATCTGCATAACCAGGAAGTAAACCCAGAAGCTAGAAAACTCCTGGTATCAAGCTTCTCTTTATACTTCAATAACGGAGGGGATGTCAGATGCTCCTAACTTTAAGAGCAACTGTGGCTCTGTAGGCTCTGGAGTCATCCAATTAGATGACTTATTGATTCAGTGCTTATTGTTGACACGGTTTTGCTGAGAACATGTTCCTTGGTAATTAAAACCAGTAAATACACTGAATCAGTGCGATTAACATACACATCAGCATGGTCCTCCAACAACTGCAGTGGCTCCCTGTCTGTCCATATGACTATTTTTCCTACCTTCAAGGCTCTCCATAACCTTGCACCTGAGAACATCTCTCACCTCCTTCACACCTACACACATTTCCCAGTGTTCTGACCTTCCTCCTCCATGCTCCTCACCTCACATCCAGTCTGGTTATACTCCAATGGGTTAATAGCTTTCAGCCATACAGCACCGTCTCTGGAATGCTCTCACAAATGCCCTCTGTGATAGTGACTCTCTTCACACTTTAAAATCTCGCCTCAAAACATACCTTTATAGATGTATTCTCTGTGACTACCCCCTTTCCCCACTTTTTAATTTGCTCAATCTTTAATTTTATTTTTTATTATTTATTCTATTTGTAGTTACCTGATGTGGCAGGATGAAACCTGCACCTCCTAATTTCATCCCAGAGGGGGACGGATTGCAGGTAATTCTCCCAAGTAGAGGGTTGGGCTATGGATCATATATTTTGGCCAGATATGAGGAATCAGGTGTCTTTACTATCACTTCTAGAGGAAGTGCCACTGGAGTGATAGCATCTAGAATTGATTGCTCCTCAGTTTGGCGAGCCATATGCTAATTGTGCCTTCATTTGATCTCTGCAGCTCTGATTTCTCTGATCTCCCTCTCCTGTGACCGAAGCTGCACTCAATTCACGATCAGACAGGTTGTTTATTGCCTAGCGGGTATCATTCCTCGTTCCTGGCATTGAGGCTGTTTTTTGTCTTGCTTCACCTCCTGCAAATTCACTGCAGACCCTGGTGATTGGAAGTTCAGAGCCTACTGGCACAGGAGGGTTTGCCAGTCAGACAGTTGTTAACAAGGCTTCTTTTCTAACTAAACTTGTATTACTCCAAGTAGACCTTTTCTTACAAGAAACCCCTCTCACCTCTGCAGGTGCAATGGCATGTGATTTTGTGTGTTTGTATAATGATTGAAATGATTCACAAGCTCACTGAATTAGACAATAGAGTGTGTGGGTGTGGAAGAGAAGGCCTGAGTAAATATTTCACTGGTGTTTTCAGTAATAAATTGTTTCCTGATAAAGTAATTATATTAGTACATTTTTCTTGCCACGATGTAGTAACAATACAAAACATGCGTAGATTGTCTTGTTTTTATTCTGCAAAATGTATATTAACTTCAGGCTGAATTTAATGGCAATAAGACATAAGATGACAATGTAAGAGATAGCAGTCAGACGTGACTATTCCTAGGATTATTTATTAAAAATGATAAAAAGCTCAGCGCAGAAACTCAGAGAATGGCAGAGAGGCTCAGTCGTTTGGCCCACAGTCAACAAAGAAAACATTGGGTCACCTTTTTCATAAGCCCACATATCTTCTGAAAACATTCTTGCACAAAATGTGTCATTTTTCAGACAGAAAATTGCTTAAGATGTTTTTGTGCTTCAGCTACATTGTGGTGAGAAAGATGAAGTAACAGGTACAAAACAAGTGGTGTGATTAAATTAGTATGTTTGCAGTCAAAGTTTAAGTTTAAGTTTATGAAAGTTTAAGTTATGAATGCATCAGGTTTGTTCTTTGCAGAATGTGGATGCCAGCCAATACTGTCAAAACCACACACCAGACTGCTGTATGTGTGTGTGCCTGTGCGTCAACCAACCAGATGCACAGCTACCAGGCGCTGACCCTGTTGCCCCCCGCCTAGGTAAGCTGTCATGTTTGGAGGACAGTTTGGAAATTGGTGCCAGAGGAAGGACAGAGCCGAGGTGACGCAAAGAAAAGAAACAGAGAGAGGAAGTGAACAAATATAGAAAGAAAGGTCTCCCAGCCAGGCAGGGAGCTGCAATTCTGTGAATCAGAGGAAGATAAAAATGGAGAAAAACTGGAGGAGAGAGGCCTGGATATGCAGATCGTATCCTCTGCCAATGGAGGTTCCATGGCAACATTCCCACTTCAGCCTTTTAAACAGCGCTACAAACAGAAAGGCAACAGATGGTCTACATAGAAATAGCAAGCAGGCAGTTGTATATTAAATTCTTTTAATGAAGAGCAAAATTATGTCACTGCTAATTTTACGTCATCTACTGTACGTTTAGGGGGAGGCGTATGGCTGCTGGGGTCAGGATTCAAACCTCAAATCTATCAGAATATGAACAGGACTCCTGACAGCTACAGAAAATGTATGACTAAACAAGGAATCATAAAGGTAGACTCCACCCTCTGATACTGTAATATTCAAGAATAAACAAATACACTAGAAAATGAGAAGACATTAGCCGCAAAACAGCAACAGGACAACAATCTATGACAATCAAGCAGTGCTTGTGGCCATTTGGTTAAAACTGTTATATTCAAAATAAACATATAGATTCAACATTTTATGAAAATTATAGGCATGAAGGAGAAATAAATATAAATCCACCACATGTAGCTGTATTAAGCTAGAATTTGTCCCTTTCTTGTAACAAATGTGCAAGGGAATTTGCTACAAGAAAGGGACCTCATGAGTCCAATAATGCATTTAGTGCTTTTGTGTAGTTGTTCATACGTTTGACAAAGGAGGGTTAAATGAAACTGTACGTTACACCACAACTAACAAACTAGGCTACCTTCATCCTTCAAAGACATAAAAATCCATATAGAAATAGGAGAACTAAACACTGAACCCAAACGTGGCACCCTAGTTCAATCAGAACTGGCCTTGGCCTGGTGCATCATCTAGACATATGTACGGCTGTGTCATGGCCAAAGGCGTGTCCATACAGTTCTACCTCTTGGGCATGTCGGGCTTCTTCTCAAGGTCTGTGCTGGCTGAAGCGATATAGGATTGGTGAAAATGAAGCTGAGGAGATCACAGGCGGCAGTTGTGCCTGCACCTAATTCTCTCTCTTTTTGGGCGTTATATGTGACCATATTTTCCCTTGGCCCTATGGCTCTCCAAGGTGTTGTTTGACCTCTGGGGTACTGTGACCGCCAAGGTGGGAGATGTTACACCTTATGCCGTCCTTTCACAGATTCAAGAAGAGGGCAGATCCTGTGCGAGATAGAATGTGAAGTTATGCTTTGTAACCTCCTTTATAGTTCTGCAGGCATTGACATCTATTATCGGACACTGATGCTCTCTGAAGAGAGGCTAAGATGTATGTAGCACCCCTTTGCTGTCCGGGCAATTTACAGGGGTAGCTAACCTGAGTTCTTTAAATAAAGTGTTATCTCTAACTATTAGTGTGTGTTTACTTTGTCTTGTCTCTAACTGTGTGTAATAATTACTATGTAGCAAGACTGTTATGACCACAATGCAATTACTCACTTTTGAAGGATTAGCTTTAAACTTAACTTTAAGTATTTTAACTTATAGAGTAGGCGACTACAAGGCTTACTCTTTAAGGAAAAACTATAGCTCTATGTTCTCAAGCTAAATGCAAATAACCATTCACAGGCAATGAAATCTTTGTACATTAAATGAACTATTTACTTATGTACACAATCAGATAGTTCCTTTTGTAAATTATAAATTCAATTCAGTTTTCTTTCCAGCTAAACAAAATAGCTTGCTATTGCACATTCACGTAGCCTTTCAAAAAAAACCCCACAAACACAGGGCTCTAAGTCTCAACGAAAAGAAATACCCTATAGCTGACAGTATAACTAAAAATAATACCCAAGGTCCAATGGTTGTTGCAGGCCTGGCGCGTCGCTTCTGTGCGGTGTAGCAAACCAAAATGGCGGCTCCTTCCCTCTAAATGAGCTAGAAGACGAAAACACTCACAGTTCTGGAACAGGCAGCGCGCGTGTGGGCATTCACACGTCAGCGTGTCCTGAGGTGTGCAGCATCGTATGATTGTCAGGGTCCGCTAGTGTAAAGTGTCTGTCTGTTAGGGTCAGTCAGTGTTTCCCCTCTTGTTTTGAAATCCCTATGTGTCTATTCCCCACTTCCTGTCAAGTCTTGTCCCTCAGGTGTGTCTGATTATTCCCTCTCCCTAATGTGTCCCACCTGTGTCCAATTGTCTACCTCTCCCTCATGTATTTAACCCCCGTGTTCCCTTCCTCCTTTGCCAGATTGTCTTGTCTTCCTAGCGAGCATTCCAGCATTTATTCCTTGTAAGTCTCCTTGTGTCAGACCTGTATTCCGTGTTTCGATTACTGAGTTTGCTTTATCCTTAATCTGCACTTTTGCATAATTTGAATTCCTGGTTTTGACCATTGTTAATAAAACAACTACCAATTTAGAAAGCTCCCTGTTGTCTCTGCATTATTGGATCCCCCAGATCTGGTACCTGATGATGATTTTGTACGCTTGCAAGTGTTAAACCTGATTTGTAGTACAGCACAAATCTAATTTGCTTTGCGGTGCCTTCTTTTAATCATCTCTAGTGTTTCCTGTGGGTGTTCAACGTATGTGTGCTCCGCCATCTGCTGAAATTGGCTTACCCCCATGGCCAGCCTTTTTTTTTTTTCATTTTTGGCAACAGGGTAAGCCTTGTGCAGTGGTTATCACTGTTGCCTTATAGCGAGAAGGTCCTGGGTTCGATTCCCGCGTCAGGGTGTTTCTGTGCAGAGTTTGCATGTTCTCCCTTTGCCTGCGTGGGTTCTCTCCGGGTACTCAGGCTTCCTCCCACAGTCCAAAAACATGCAAAACTGGGGGTTAGGTTAATTGGACACTCTAAATTGCCCGCAGGTGTGAGTGTGTGTGTGGATGGTTGTTTGTCTCTATTTTTGAGCCATGCGATGAACTGGTGACTTGTCTGGGTCGTCCCTGCCTTCGCCTGATGATGCTGAGATAAGCTCCAGCCCCGCCGCAACCCCTAACAGGATAAGCGGTAGAAAATGGATGGATGGATGGTAAGCCTTGTGGGTAAATTAAACTAAAAGTTGCATAATTTAAAAAGTTAAAGCAAATTTTCTCCTTCGTTCGTCAGGCAAGATTTACTCTTCTCTTTTTTTGGCACCTACACATCCTGTGGATCATACCATGCAGCAGAGGGAGCGGCTCAGTTCACAGTCCCACATCGCTGGTCCGCCCACGCCTGCTGAGGGCGGTGCGTAAATTAACACTGCCACTCATCAACACTCTGCCTGGCCAGCATATGTGTCACATGGTGCCTTCATATGCACAGTGAGAGCAACATGAGGGAAAAGTTGCTTGTGAAATGGGCAGTTGGCTCATTTTGTTGGGACAGCTCTTTTAAAAACTTATAACTAGATCACAGATTTTAGTACAGCTCTGCGCTTTAGTTTTTAAGTAAACTAAACTATAGAAATACATGAATATCATGCCCGAAACAACAGGGCATCTTTAAGAACTGGAGTTGAGCTTGTTTTCACAGGGAGCATAAAGTATGAATAATTCATTAATGAGCTGAAGTTAAGTTTGTGTGGGCTAAAATCAAAGTCTCAAAAACAAACATCTAAAGAAACGAGTTACCATTGTCATCTGATTATGGCTTGGTCCCAATTGAGACTATCAATAAAACTATCAGTATGTATGGGTGGTTGAGTGCAGTCAGTGCAGTAAGCCTTTTGACATCACACCTTCAAGATCTGACAGCAAAACAAATTGTCTTTAGTTTGTCTTTTGAAACCTTCCTTTCATTCACATTTTCATAATCAGATCATTGTGTTGATTTATAATTTAAAAATCTGACGCATTCACATCTTGTGTTGGTGTTTTATAATGCATTAAATACAACTTCCAAATTCAGGACTTCTGTTTCACTCAACGTTGGCTTGTTTACTGTGATGACAGTAGTGTGTACCCCTAATCTGTGGATTCGACAGTGGTACTCTCGAGCTGTGGGTAATAAGTGGACCACTAAATATCTGTGTTAATTTTCTTCAATCTTCTTTATTCACCACCAAAATGGCATGACAGTGTACATTCAACACCAGTGTCACAACTCTTCCTAGAACTCCTTACTCTCGTGTGTTACAGTCATCTATTCCTGCTAAACACAACACGTACAAACATTTTCTTATGTAAGGGGACTTCAGATCTCTCTCAAAGGGACACATGTAATTGCACAATTTAAATAAAAATTAGGGTACTGTAAATGACATTTAACTAATTATTGTTTTAAACTAATAGTACAAAACAAAGGAGGTGGTAACAAAAGCAAAGTTCACAATGAGTAAAATCAGATTTGCTCTTGATCAGTCCTCCCATCTATATATCCATCCATACATTGATTACCTTGCATCCTGGATCAGGTTGCAGTGGCAGACGTCCCCTGTTGGGGGATCCCGACGTGCTCCCAGAACAAATGGAATATACAGTATAATACCTCAGGCAGGCTCTATTACCTTTAAAGGGAGGGATGGTTTCACGATTAGATCAAGCACCTCAGATGGGTCTTTTCAACACAAAGGAGCTCCATTTGAGGTCCCTTCAGATGAAATTCTCTGCATCTCTGAGGCTAAGCCCAGCCACTGTAACTCATTTTGGATGCTTGTATCCTCAAGCTCAAGACTGTGAGGGCCGACTGAGTTAACTGACTGATAAATCGAGAACTTTGCCTTTCGATTCAGCTCCCTTTTCAACAAAAAGGTCCAGGACAATGTTATTTTATTCCTGTTGCTTAGTAGTAGATTTAATAAATAAATCACTAACTGATATGCTTTGATCATTTTCTCAACACTGTATGTATCAGAAGCTCGCTTCATTTGATATTCTTTTTCAGTACAGATTTTAATTGACCTGTCATGTAATCGTTATTCTGTATGCACATGCTCTTTTTTCTGTTTTTGACCTTTTTCAATAATCCTTTCAAGTGGCTTCCAGCTACCATCTGTCTGCTCCTGCACACCCACCCCCTCGGTTCATTGTGATACCTCCAGTAGCTTTCAAAAACAGATCACTTTTCAAAATGCTAGAGAGAGGTGTGGGAGGACATACTACAAAGAGTAAAAATCATAGTAGTTAAATTGAGTGGCCTGCCTGCTAAAAGTGTCCTGATTAAAGCGAGTAGATTGAGATTGATGATTGAAGAAGGCAGCAAGGATTCTCCTGAGAGAGCTTGTCTGCACATGATCATTAGATCACAACAAATGAAGAGGTGAGACGAACGAGCTGCAGTGACAAGTAGTGTTAATAAGAGTATATCAGCACTGTGTCAGGTTACGGGGTTGCACATCAGAATGAATGTGACTGGAATGACCCATTGATGTATCAGTCGCTGACTGTACAGCAAAAGGTAAAGAGCTAATGCCTCCAGTGCTCAAAATGTCCTGTTAATTGATTTGTTATTCAACATTAGCAATGACAAAATTGGTCTTAAATTACAATGACATTGAGAAAGCTCCGTCAATTAGCAACCCTGGATCTCACAAACTGGAGCCTATGTCAGCATCTTCGGGCGAAGGCAGGGTCACCCTGGAGAAGTCTTCAGTTCATCGCAGGGCTGACATATAGAGACAAACAACCATCCACACTCACACCTACGGGCAAATTAGATTGACCAATTAACCTAACCCCCAGTTCGCATGTTGTTGGAAGCCAGAGTACCTGCAGAGAACCCACGCAAGCACAGGGAGAACTTGCTTACTCCACACAGAAACGCCCTGACCCGGGAATCGAACCCAGAACTTTCTTGCTGTGAGTCATCCGCGCTAACCACTGCACCACTGTGCCGCCCTTATATGAGAACTCGTGTTGACTAAAAGACACAACATATTGTTTTAAGATGTTTTCTTTATCACAAGATTTATGAACATCATCTACAGCCAATTTGACAATTATTGATTAAACATACTATAGGGACTTGTTAGTTACTTAGGCCATCTCAACCATTGGACCTGAGTGTTGGTTTGAAATGTATTTTATTCTTTAAAATGTTTGATGATTTACACGTTTATGTCCTCAACAATTAAACTATGACAAATTAAAACGCTTAATTTCAATGATGATCCGCCCCTACATATTATCTGGTAGATACAAAAAGTGTGTAGCTAAGCTGATTTGACACCATCAGATGCAGTCATGCAACAATATATTGGCTTGTGAAACAAAAGAATGATGTGGGAGACAACACTTGGGCATCTACAAAGGGTGCAGTGAGATACTTTGACCCTGGAGCTCAAAAAATTGTCAGTGTGGAGATCAGGCTCAAAATCATGTCGTGTAATCTAGGCTTTAAGTCAAATATCTGAACCTGCAATATTTCCATGCATGTTCCTATTTCTGACATTTGGTGCATATAAGTATACACAGAAAATGATCAACTAACAGTGAATGTTTTTTATTTGTTTGCTTATTTTGTTCTTTGTTTCATGTGGCAACCGAGCTGCACATTCTCCCTTTTATCAACTTTCTCATTTTGGCTATAGGAGTCGTTTTTCTCCAGGACAGCAAATAAAAGTGAGTGCAGAGAAAAATCGGTGTGTGGGTGATACGACAGGAAAGAGTTCCCATAATCAGCTGTGATTGATGACTCATATCTGGGAGCAGATGAGAAACAAATGGACTTATTTGTGTTGTTCAATTTTTTTCTGCACATTTCATGGAGTCATGAATAATTCATTCTGGCGGTCGTGATGTGCTGATGTGTAAATGAAAGAGTGAGATGGTGAGGGAGATGGTCAAAAAATTGACATAGCTTTGGATATTAGTTCAGCCCACATATCTCAGTGTAATATAGAGTTAAATCAGCCAAACAGTTGGAGATAGTGCTGTCGTGATGCTCGTGATGAAGAACACAGTGCTTTAAATGGTAATGTGAAGTGTTTGCAGTTGCAGATGAGCTCTGTCAGATTGGGCTTTCGCTTCAGGTCTGTGTTCATTGTTCCGATGAAAAAACAATATCTGTAGGCAGGTGCGAGTAAAATAACTGCCTGTGTGTACAGAGTGTGTTGTCATGTTCCTTCTTATGTCTGGAGAGCATGACCTTTGATAGCTGTTTGGCAAAGGCTTTTCAAACACAAAAGAAATTTACTTTTTGCTTCTCTCTGAAACTTTAATGTAATAGCCATCTTTGTAGTCAAAAAGATGTCCATTCACAATAGAGATGCTGGAGATGTAATTTGTGCCAAGCATCCATCATTGGTTGTCCGTCGACAAAAACATTCATCATTGAGAAGTGCAGTTCTTTTTTAATCTTCAGACGATGTCTGGAGGAGAGCAGCATTCGTTCAGCCTTTCCATTAGGACGCAGCAGAGTTTCAGGGAAGTACTGTGTATATTTGAGCTAATAATATAAATGAATAATATATGTATTTAATATGATTTAAATATTGAAATGTATTAAAATTGTCACAACCGGTAATTTTAATCTTTGTTTCACAATACAACTCAAAACACGTTTTTATTCAGACCATTTGAAACCAGTGACTGTTTAAGGAATGGACACATCGATTCATGTAATGGGAAATCAAGCACTTAGGCAATAGCATGTAAAAATTATCCACAAAATTATATTTCAAACCATTTACTTTGTGCAAAGCCCATAAAAAAAAAAATAAAATTTTTTTTTTTTATCCATTACCTCAGCTTATTTCTACGTTTCAAAGAACAATATAATGCACTGTACATTACACAAAAGTAAATAAAGTTATTATCTATGTGGTGTTTGGCATTCAGCACCTTAAAAGCCAGACATTCCCATTAGGAGTTTGCAGTTTGTGGAACATGGCACCAAATTATTGTTAACGCTGCTTCGAATCTTACAGATGAAATAGAAGAGGTAACCGAGTAGACCTTTTTCTTGTACATAAAGCATCAGAAGAGATTTCAGGGAGAGTGGGGTTACAACCTTCTCAATTGAAGCTCTTCAGTGCATTGCTTTTTTTGCACAAATCTCATCCACCAACCAATGATGAGTGCTTCTCTGCACCAACGGACTGAAGCACAGCAACAGCGGTCGTTTAGTGTAGAGACCATTCTTCTCAATATGGTAGATAGAAGGCATGTAAGTCTGATCTGAAATACTAAATAAACTATAAACTGCCAGAATCAGTCTCCCCATAAAAGCCTGCAAAGTCTAGTTATTGATTTAGTGAGGCATCAAAGTCTTTTACCTTGTTTCCTCTCACTCTGTCACCTCCTGCCTGCCCTTGCACTCTCTCTCTTTTCATTTGGTAAAGAATCCACCTAATATTACTACCAATTGGACTGATCATGATCATGATGTCATTTTCAACAGAAAGCAGCTGCAAAAATCATCTAAATTTAAATATGACATCTGTAATATTTTTAAGCCTGTGTGTTGTGTTTTGCTGTTGAACACAAACTTTGGGTTGTCAATCTTGTCATGCCTGACTAGAGAGCTTTCACACTGTGTTTCAATTTCCCTGTATTGAAACAAACAGCATGTTCCCCTGCACATGTTAGCAGTACTTCTCCTCCATTCTTTTCTGGATGGATACAACCGCAACTCGTATTTCGAAAAATTTTAAAAAATGAAAATATAATAAAAAAAAATAAGCCACTAAGACAGTTTAGCTCGACATGGCTATACAATGTCAAAATGTCAGAAATAAATTGCTTTTGTAAGCTATGCTCAAAATGTTATTACAAGTGTCTGGTAACATGGAATGATGCCCACAGTGAAACACGTGTGTTTTTGACTCAATTACTGTAAAAATATTGTAAAATGAATTTCCACCGTTCCCATACCATTGCATGTATGGGATAGTGTGTAACCAAACTGCATACTGGAGCACTATTAAACTATTAGAAATTTAAAAAAAAAAAAAAAGTGTATTCTGTGAAATTTTTGACCCCCCATGGGCTGGGATGTATGGGCTATGTGGAAAAATACATAAAATCTCTTTTAATGAAATCAGTAACACACAGGTGTTGTCAAGATGGTTGCTGTGGAAAAGTTCTATTGGAATTGTTATTTTTGCATTTGGACTTTGGACAGTAGCCATATTGCTAGCATTAGCCATGCTGCTAATCTTTATTGTGCAACCACGGCGCCGACAAAAAATATCACTTCACACAGTGGGGGAAAGTTTACCATTTCCACTTTTGCCAATATATTTATGCAACACCTTCAATTTACTATCCTACATGCTACCTATGTACTTTTGTTGATTTAGCTCAAATTTGGTGAACATTTCTCTCAGCTCGATCTGTTGCTGCAGAATCTTTGTGAGCTCCATCCAAGAGAAGAGTTTAATAACAATTTATAACCATTTGCTCTAAGTGGTAAATCCCTTGACGTAAGTGTCTCTGACTCGACTGATAAATGATACTAATTGAAAAATCAACCTGGTTTGCCGCACCTTCATAATAGCGTTTACAACTGCAATGAAGTTACTCAGAATTGAAGTTCTCTGTCCCACAGTGATTTGATTTTTAGTGTCCTCCTTCTCCATTTGCTTTGGGGCTGCAAATTACTGAGCTGTCGTGTACCACTGGCTCAGACGCAGCGCACCCAAAGAAATACTCCATTTTTCAATCATATTCATCAAATGTGTAAGTGCCTTTAGCCCAGCCACGGAGGAGAGTAGCGAAAGCCTGAAGGGGTTTGCGGTGACTCATCCCAGGACTCCAGGAGTGTTGCGTTTCTCCCCCTCCCCAGCTGTCTCATCCTCTGTCTTGTATTTACGTTGATGCTCTACAGAACAGACTCATTCCTCATCCTCTATCTTTCATAGTCATTGCCTTTGGACAGTAGCCATATTGCTAGCATTAGCCATGCTGCTAATCTTTATTGTGCAACCACGGCGCCGACAAAAAATATCACTTCACACAGTGGGGGAAAGTTTACCATTTCCACTTTTGCCAATATATTTATGCAACACCTTCAATTTACTATCCTACATGCTACCTATGTACTTTTGTTGATTTAGCTCAAATTTGGTGAACATTTCTCTCAGCTCGATCTGTTGCTGCAGAATCTTTGTGAGCTCCATCCAAGAGAAGAGTTTAATAACAATTTATAACCATTTGCTCTAAGTGGTAAATCCCTTGACGTAAGTGTCTCTGACTCGACTGATAAATGATACTAATTGAAAAATCAACCTGGTTTGCCGCACCTTCATAATAGCGTTTACAACTGCAATGAAGTTACTCAGAATTGAAGTTCTCTGTCCCACAGTGATTTGATTTTTAGTGTCCTCCTTCTCCATTTGCTTTGGGGCTGCAAATTACTGAGCTGTCGTGTACCACTGGCTCAGACGCAGCGCACCCAAAGAAATACTCCATTTTTCAATCATATTCATCAAATGTGTAAGTGCCTTTAGCCCAGCCACGGAGGAGAGTAGAGAAAGCCTGAAGGGGTTTGCGGTGACTCATCCCAGGACTCCAGGAGTGTTGCGTTTCTCCCCCTCCCCAGCTGTCTCATCCTCTGTCTTGTATTTACGTTGATGCTCTACAGAACAGACTCATTCCTCATCCTCTATCTTTCATAGTCATTGCC
>KV751339.1:10555660-10605355 GCA_001698575.1 Mola mola
GGCATCATTAAATATTCTCCTGGGGAATTTGTGAGCAACACTTGGGTGTGGGTGTCAAGAAGATATAAAAGTAAAGAGAAAATAACTTGGTGATGCAGTCTTCTCTCCATGCTGCATCCTTTAGAGAGATCTGATTCACCACACAAAGTCTGTGATGCTTACAGGCGATCAACCTCATAGCATTTGTCATTACAAGAAAACCTTTCTCAATTCACGTAATTATTTTATCCATTCTTTATGATGAGAATATTAACTAGTGCAGCTTTAAAGAACAGACTTTCCCAATAAAACTTAAAAATCCATCATATAGAGGGGAGATAACACTGTGGGTGTGTGTCTCTCCCTGCTTCCCCCTCTCCAAAAACACTTAAATTGTATATGCCCAACTTTAAAAAAAAAAAAAAAAAAATAAGGAATGGACCCCTTGGCAAGATATTCTATTTGGGCTGTCTTCATTTTAAACAATTTTTTGTTTAAGAGGGAAATAAAGACAAGCTTTTATTTCTTACTACCAAACTATGAATAGCCATCCCAGCAGTGTCTAAAGAAAAACTTGCATTGCATCAATAAATAATCTCATGTAGTAAACATGCTTTCCTTCAATAGATGCTCATTATGATCATGGCTTAAATCAGAGGCCTCCAGGGCTTGTTTGTGCCAGAACAGGATACAAGCCCTCACGGATTTGGACTGTGATTGTAAGCACCACCTCATTATTATAGTAAGTAAATGTTGTGAAATGCTTCATGTTCTTTTTCTTTTTTTTTTTTTTACTTTGTTATCCCATTGAGAACAGGAAGTTAAATCCTACCGTGGGTCCCCTCATGTTTCTCCAGCTTCCTCCCACAGTCCAAAGATGGGCAGGTTCGTTTAAGTGGTTGCTGTAAATTTCCTGTAGGTGTGAATGTAAGTGTGAATGGTTGTATGTCTCTATATGTCAGCCCTGCGATAAACTAATGACTTGTCCAGGGTGTGCTGCACCTTCCCTCAATGATGTTCCAGCCCCCCCCCCATCCATAGGATAAGTGGTAGAAAATGAATGAATGGATTTCCCATTGTGGTTACCTTTGAATTACTAAAAATGTCTGTTTGTGCTGTGACACTTTGACATTAGTTAAATAAGGAGGTGCATGAAAGGAGCGATGCTGTCTACAACACGGAACCCCAGCAAAGGGTAATGAGAGACAGACAGAGCACATTGAAAGTATACACTGTATCACCATTACTGCTTTATCTATAAGAACATGGTATTAGATTAGATGTTTTGTATATCTTGAAATCAGCTACCTACTTCCCACTGTGACATGGGTAGTGGTGCATAACAGATCCCCATATGGATCCTATATCAAACATTGTCCATGAGTATATGGAGACTGATAACAGCTCCAGTCTTCTGCTGTGAGAAACTGAAGTTGAAGGTAAGAGTCCAGTGAGGATCAGGGTAGCGAGAATGGCGACCACCATCCATCCATCTATCTATCTATTAATCCTAAACAAGGTGGAAGTGGGCTATAGCCTATCCAACTGAAATCGGGAAAAAGGTAGGGTACACCCCGGACAGATTGTCAGTTCATGACAAGGTTGATAACACTGGTTCCAGTTTTGGTTCTTTGCTGGTGATAGCTCTGGTTTGGATTTAGTGCAACATGCAATCCTTCTAAGAAGCAGTGGTGATTACAGCCAGTGTAGACTGATTGTGCAAAACTTTTCTTAATTTTTCAGTGGGTGAGTCCAGTGACACTACAAAGGCTCTGGTTGTTAAAATGGAAAGGTCAAAAGGCTTTACTTGGTCATATTGTAAGTGGTTTTTTAATCTACTCTAGCAACCAGAGTGAACCAGTTTTCTTAAGTATATATGCTAGAAAGCAGCATTAACACAATTCAATAAAAAACACCTAATCAAGACACAAACCTAATAATTAAAAAAAAAAAAAAAAAAAATCATACCTACAGGCAATTTAGAGTCGTCAGGTATCTTGATTTCTTAAGGAATTGAACCCAGGACCTTCTTTCTGAGAGGCGCAATCATGTTGTTTTCTTGTTTGTTGTGTTACTTATAGCACTTTAGCAGCAAGAATGATTGGAGAGTTGCTGCATCACAAGTGCTAATCAAACCCATTCACTGACATGATGTATCTATGGACACTGGGGGGCCTCGGTCCTCAAAGATGTTGATTGGCTTTGCATCATCCATCCATGAAGAGGGGACACCTTGACTGAATCTGTGTCATTGATTGGCTTTATGTTTCCAAATAGCTTTCTTTATTTATATCTATATCTATGTAATTTTTTTCAAATTCCTTATATGGGTCATTGTTGTGTCCATGAAATCTGATCGTATCGAAGGTATATCAACTTGTGTCGAAAACAATAGTGATAATAGTGAAGCTGTGTGGCACACTGAGTCCTGCTGTCTGCTTCAATAGCATCATCAGCCTGTTGTGTTATGAGGGGGCATAAGGACATTACACCTCTCAGCTTTTATTATAACAACAATTCCTCTCCATAGCTAGTGTGTACTCCAAATTGTGTAGAGACAATTGCACTTGATATTGTTTTGCAATCCTGTTAGAGTTCAAGTTTCTCATTGTGTACCCTCTCAAATGCATGGCAATATCTTATCTGCATTCATAGAAATTTCATAAAACCCCTCTCCTGCCCAGTATTTCTGCACTGCACTTCTGGTTGCCAAAGGAAACCCGCGCTCTTCAGTTGACGAGGAGGGGGCTAATAAAGGCAGCAGTCTAAAACACTTCTTCTCCATCACAGTCACGTCCCTCGTCCTTTTACCAACCAACTGCAAGCCCACTTTAACCTCAAAAAGAACAAAGAGACACTGAAACACCACTCAGTGTAAGTTCAGAGCGGGGAGAAATGAACACGTGCGCCTCTTTGAACACTTATGTCAGGAACTCATTGAAAAGGCTGGCTGTAATGTATGAAATTAAGATCAGGTTGTCTGTCAAATATAATTCACAAATGGCAAAAACAGTCATCAATTTAAAATCCACTGCACAGGTGAATGTTGTACTTATATTTCAACATTTTAACCTCAAATGTCACTTCTCGAATATTGCTTTCTCTGGGTTTCATTCAGTTCAAGAAAGGTTTTGAATATTGAGTTCTGAATCTGGTTTCTCATAAATTCAATGATAGGACTTGACATTTAAACCATAGGCACAGTTTCTATAGAAGTGTTGAATATAAAGTTGAATAATCTTGAATTGAGCAAACATTTTTAGTTAATTTTCCCATTGAGGCTCCAGCTCAGATTTCTGGGATACTCTCGTTGGCAGTGTTATATTTCAGTGTTCAAAATTACACCGGCACAATAATTTCTACATCAGTGCAACCCTAATTTATACCTGTTAAGCTTAATCATTACTCTCCTTCATGGGCAGAAACACAATTAGCCAGTAAACTTAATTAGAATTTTCAGGTACAGATTGAGGTATGGAATGGCATGTTTATAATCCACTGCCAAGCCATATTTATAATGCTAAGTGTATTCTAAATATATGGCCAGCAGGGGTGTGGCCTTATATTTAGGGTGCAGCTCCAAAAGTTGGATCTTTTTATCTTATCTAATATAAACATAATCCTAAAAGAGAGACCCAGCACTGTATTTAGACTGGAAAAAAGATGTTAAATGATGTCCTCCATTTAGCATGATGAGCCATTGTGTTTACTGTCTTGCCCTTCAGCGGGTTTCAACTACAGTCCTAGGATGTGATACACACTTTAAATCCCTAAAATCATTAGCCAACAATCAAAACACACCAGTGTTTGTTCAGAATTGAGTACTGAGTGTGTTAACATTACATACATAACATTCTCCTTGTTTGTTGTTCCTTCGGACTAGGCTTCCAGTTTGTCAAGTGTTGTTTAGTTTTGCGAGTACATAATCTCT
The DNA here is from genome assembly GCA_001698575.1 of Mola mola. Classification (NCBI taxonomy): domain Eukaryota; kingdom Metazoa; phylum Chordata; class Actinopteri; order Tetraodontiformes; family Molidae; genus Mola; species Mola mola. The sequence continues at coordinate 10,559,571 of KV751339.1, forward strand.
CTTGATGCCTTTGAGAACTTGCTCAATGATGTAACAGAGTCCAATAGAACAGCACACATGAACTTCATCCTCACTTAAGAGTGATGAGCTCTCAAACTGCACTTGTTTCCATGGATAGATAGTATTGCGTGGATGGTTTCAACAGCAAGAGGGAGGAGCCGTTGTATTTAAGCACAGAGGAACAAAGGGAGCCAACATAACATTTAAACACAATCAGATGGCTCAGACGGGTGGAAACAGAGTCAGTCTCATCAAATCCGAAAAGAAGACCATGATTCAGGGCAGGATTTTGATTTTATTGTCACGTTTACAGTAGCAGTTTTCATTGAATCACAGATAATATGCAATATGTTTATACATTCTATAAAAAAATAAAGCCTGGGCATGAAAGATGCTCAGTGTGCTGCATCCTCTACCTACAGCAGTGGTGTTTTTACCTGAAATACGTCAGGAAAACATAAGTTTTCAGGGAATGACAAAGAATTTTGATTTCTAATTAAAAGAATAATAATTTAATAACATGAGTCTTAGATGTAAAACAATAAATGTGTCATCTTTTAAAAATCTTAATAGTGGACATACACAGATGGTCAGCAGAAGGGTTGTGAGCTGACAGCTGCTGACTTCTAAAAGTGCTGTTTTCTCCTCTGTGTTACATCTGTGACTCATTTTCTGAGGTCACAGTTTTATGTTTGAGTATAGTAAACAGGAGAGCAATGGAAATGGCGACATCAACTGGCTGTTCTGAAGAGCAGCACACAGGGGTACACGCAGAAGACATGCTGGAAGTGACAGAAGTGGGAAGGCCTCGCATGAGCGTCCCATCTCATACACAAACAGTTCAGTTTGTGGATAGATTTAGAGAGGCAATGTTCCCAACGGATCACAGGAAAATTCGCACAAGAACACATGCACAGATCACTGATTACACAATAAATAAGCATTCTTATCTAGCCAACGCAGAAGTGTTGGATCGAAGTGGATAATCCTTGAATGCATGCATTTCAAAGGACTACTCACCGTACAGCAAAAACCTCTGTTATATTCAGAACCTTCTGAGAGCTGTGACTATGAGTGAGGCAGACACATTTGACATGTAGAATCCAGCACATTTACATTGTCTTTGTCTATCAACCACTGTTTGGGTGCTACAGGGATAAATAAAAAACAGTAGTACAATGCAGTCATATTTTAAACTCATAAATAGTCGTTCAAAAATGTTGATTACATCTTTGGCATAAAGTCATGATTATCAGAACAAAATAGAATAACCATAAGCAAAACAATCAGGCTGAGGTAAAAATAAAATGTTTTGTGAAATTCTGGGTAGGCCAATTTTGGTCACACTAACTTTATGGATTTAGCATGGCCTATTGAATAAAACGACAATAGGGCAGACTAAAGTACAGTCTTCCTCCCACTGCTTTATTTTCACCAGACACAGAGTGAACATCTGTGAGCGTGTCTTTTGTGGAAAGACAGTAATATTTTCAGTTAGTTGCAGCTTTATGCTATGGGAGTTGCCTCGTAAAGGAAAGATTCTAATGTCATGTCTTAATAGAACAACACGTTGCTGTCAAGATGCCTTTTCTGTCACTGGTAGTCTTTAAAAGAATATTCAGTCTTCTTCAAAAAGCAAACCTGTTTATTCTCTTATGCTTGACTTGTAAATGAAGTACAGCAGGACATTCTGAACTTTCTCCTTCCAATTAACAGATAACATGCCTAGATAAGCATTGCTCAATATACTCAAAAGGCAATCTGTCATTAAATACGGGACACTTGGGATATTGTCTATATTAGCAATATAACAAAGAAATTGTATTACGATGCATGAAAAGCATTGCCTGATTCTTTTCCACTGTTATTGGAGGGTTGCGAATTTATGCACAGAGTGAGGATCGATATCTTGTGACAGTCTGGAGCAGGTTTTACCTGGCTGGTTGTGTTCCATAATGGGCTGATTCATCTGCTCTTCATGCCTCTCCACTGTCACTTTGTTTTTTCTATCAAACTCTGCAGTAATCTCAGCCAGTGTCTTGCCTTTAGTCTCAGGTAAGGAGAGTCCCAAAAACAGGGCTGACAAAAAGCACACAAATAAGAAGGGCAGAAAGCAGAAGTTCCCCAGGCTGCGGACGATGAAGGGGAACACCATTCCCACTAAGAACAGGCTGATCCACAACAGCGAGCCAGAAACCATGTATGCTGCCGGTCGTGCTGCCTGGTCGAAGATCTCGGCTGGTAGAACTCCCGTCACTCCTGCTGGGCCCAAGCCAAAGCTTAGGATGTAGGCGAACACACATGCCATGCTGAGGTAGGACATCCCAGCCACGCCCTGGCTCTGGAGGTTCAGTGCAACAGTGAAGACTATAGTCCAGCAACACATAAGGCTGTACCCACCCACGAGAAGGTACTTGCGGCCCACACGCTCAATCAGCAGGTTACTCAGGATGGAAGCGGTTAGCTCGGATGCCCCCGTGCCAATGGTGATGTATTGGATTTGTTCTAGAGGGATCCCTGCTTGGAGAAAGATGTATGAAGCATAAAAGTAGATGGAGTCATTCCCACAGAGCATCATAGCACTACTGGCGACCATGACCATGTGGAGCTGGGATCGCAGATTGGGGTTCTTAAACAGGGACCATGGCGTAACAGCCGAAGCTGCAGTTCCAGAATTTAAAGCTGTGGATTTCTGCTGCTCCTGCTCCTGGAGAATCTCCTTCATCTCCATGATGGGAACCTCCCCACCACGAAACCTCTTAAGTGCCCGCATACAAGCTTCCCTGTCCCCACGGTCAATAAGAAGGTATCTTGGGCTTTCTGGAAACCAGGGTAAGGTAAGGAGCTGGATCAACCCCGGGAGAGCATTACTAGCTAGCAAGTAGGGCCAAAGTTGTTCAGTGCCCAGCACAGAAGTGAGACCCACAACCTGACCCAAGAAGATCCCAAATGCAGTGAAAACAGCTGAGGAAAAAGCCACTGCACCTCTGAGGTGTTTGGGAGCGCTTTCCCCAAAGTACATAGGTTGGACATTCATGCTGACTCCTGCGTTCATGCCCACCAAAAAACGAGCAAAGAAAAGCATCTCGAATGATTTTGCAAACCTGCACGTCAGCACAAACAAAGCACCAACAAATAGGAAGCAATTATTCAGTAGCAGCGAGTTCTTCCTTCCAAAGCGGACAGCCAGGAGACCTCCAAGCAGGGCTCCGAACAAACCACCCAGCGAGAAGGCCGACACAATAAGTGTCCACACCAGGGTCACCTGAGGGGTCTCCAGGCCGACACCAAAGCGCTGTGTGTAGCTTTCATTGATAAAGCGTTGGATGTAGCTGGTGGGGGCATTGATGATTGAGATGTTGTAGCCATACTGGAAGGTGCCCCCGATGGCAGCAGAGCATACAGTCAAAGCCAGAGTCTTCCCTGAGGGCTTGCTGGGTTCAGCTGTCACAGCTTCCTCGGTGGACTTCATCTCCGGTCTGACTGTCCCACAATGAGCCAAACGTGTCCTTCACTCTGTTTTCTGTAACACGGGTCCTTTTAGGCATTACAGTTAGAGCTCGAAAGCTGTACATTAATATATAACCCTCTTGTTTGTGGGGAGTGTCTGTTCTCTAACGACACGCAACAACGTTAACGAGCGGTTCTAAAGGACAGGACGCCGGTAACATTTTGTACTTATTTTTCCCTCAGTTCACCCCGTCAGGAACGTGCCTGCCGCTCACCGAGGTTTTGCCTCATCGGTTCAGTAACAACAACCAAACCGATCGCTGTTTAAAGCCACGTGAAAATACTGATGAGTTCTACTGTGGCCGTGCTTCTGCGTTTATGAACTATAACAACGTTTATCTAAGCGGAGATACAAGGAAACGTTTTCCTGGCAGATAACGCTCGGGAAAAATTAAGCCTGTCTTTGCCTGTGTGCGTTTCCTGAATGCGTCAAACTCGAAGTCATTACGTCATTTATTTGCGACTATCAACTGTTGCAAGTGGTTGGCAAATTTAAAAAATGTAAGTAAACGTTATCATTAAAATTAACCTACGTAAATAATATTTGTGTAAGAACTATAATGCTAACGTCCTACGGAGCGCAATATTCATACTTTAAAGCGCGCGTATTTGCATATCGGCAGACAATAAACCAAAATTAGCTCTCCTACGTTAGCTAATGCTAACATGGGCAAGTGTTTGGCGAGCTACTCCCGAGAGTATCGGTTATGAAAAATATATAGTCGAAACTATTTACGAGCCTAGTGCACATTTAGTGCAAACATTTATTAATTTTAGTTTCATATTCGGATCGTGCCATGAGTAAGATTCTGAGCAGTCGGTTCATTCTGGCTCATCTTGACTCATGTTTGCTTGCTGCTTGTCCAACAGGGCGCCTTCCCCAACAAAGAGGAAGGAAGATGACAAGGGGAAACACCGAGGCAAAGACAAGTCAGGAGCCACGAAAGAAGGAGCTGATAAAGGGGGCCGAGGCCGAGAGAAGAACCGCACCCGGCGCAGCGGTTCCAGCGGGAGCAGCAGGTTCGAGGGTGGCCTCTATAAATAACACTAGACTGTGTCTGGTGGCATACTGCTTATTCTGTCTTGGGTTGTTGGGTTGTTTTTTTTTTTTTTAATGTGCTGAAAAGTGAATGTTCTGCAAAGCATGTATTTTTCCTGATGACTCTGACCCAAGTGGATGGCAGCGTTCATCCTCCTTGTTTACTTTGTTCATTGGAACATGACTATTTCAAGCTCACATCTCAGTCCCCTTGTCCAATCTCCCCCCAAATCTCCCTCTCGCTCAGGTCCAGCTCCAGCTCCAGCAGCAGCTCGGGCTCCAGCTCAGGCTCTTCCAGTGGCTCCAGCTCGTCAGCCTCCAGTCACTCATCCAGCTCCCGCTCCTCCTCTTCCTCCTCTTCTTCCTCCTCCTCACCGACCCCCAACCGCCAGCGCCACAACAACAGACGGCGCTCGCGCTCAAAGTAGGGAGTTAGCCACTATTTTTCTGTTTTTTATAATTAAAGAGATTTCTTTTTATTTCCTTTTTTGTTAAATTGTGTTTTATGTTCACTGTATTGCCTGCAGTAAAAGGCAGTTGCAGCAGTGCAGGATGCTTAAAAAAAAGTGTATATCAGTTTAAGTGCAAAGAAAATATTAGATGTTTTAAAAGGTTGATTTAAGGCTTTGCTAGACACACTAATATGGAAATTTGTCTATATGAATATTTCTCCCCCTCTGTGCATGCACATGTTTCCATATGCATGAAAATGCAAACATATTTCTAACAGCTATGGCAGCCTAGCAGTGCTGACTAAATGTAAACCAGCTGTTACATGTTTGCCATTGATGATTTTTCTAATGCATGCTCAGTACAGGAAACAATTATGGGTAATGGCAAATTGAAGTGTTATTGTTTTCCCAAACACGCCATTGTACATGTCCACAGATACACAGAAACCACGGCACTTTAATGTGGCCTAAAAACCCCATTTGCATCTGGATGGAAAGTCAAAATATCTATATTAATGTGTACAAGTTCTAAATTCTCCAAAGTTACACAATATCACAAACAAACCAACCAACTCACCTACTCAGCAAGGTCAAACCACCGTTTTTATCAAAGGAGTCAGGGGTATTTGAAGAGAGCCATGTGATGGCCTCAGTTCCCCATCAGAAAGACTAACAGTAAGGTTCTAAGCTATGAGATGGATGTTTTCGGTGGCTCACATACATTTTGCTGCTGCCCCCATCCACATCAGTAATAAGCTTCTGTGCCAGTCTTGCTTCTCCAATAGAGGAAAGCCATCTGCCCTTAACGAAGTACAGGCATAATGCACGCATGGCTACACTTGAAAAAACATGCCATTACTGTTTAAGCAAGTGGTGACTTACACATTCTTAAAAGTCTGAATCTTCCACAATGTATACACTAGTTACTCATTAATGAGTAATTCATTAACTGATATGTAAATGTCTTTTAGGTCAAAATCAGCAAAGAAGGATGAGAGAGAGCGGCGACGTAGGAGCCCCACACCAAAACCCACCAAGATCTACCTGGGCCGGCTGACCAGAAATGTTATCAAGGTGAATGTTTATATTGCTTTCCCACATTATGGGCCCAGCAGAGATGCTGTTAGTATTGTTGCATTTAAGCATTTTGTGCAGCGGAACCTAAGGTGAGTCATGTAAAAGATAAAATGTAATGGCAAAGCGAATATGACTCGTGTCACCTCGGCCAGTTAACAGAATTGTTTACATGCCATAGCAGCGAAAGTTCAGCTAGTGGTCTCAGTGACAGACGTTGGTTCAGCACTGTATTTTAGTGTCACAAAAAGCGCATGAAGAAATATTAGTCAATCGGCAGCATCTCACAACCCCAAATTTGGCCTGAAGGCTTTTATTTATGCGTGAAGTATGAAGTTAAAGGCCAGTAAAACCCATGAAATTAATATATTTACAGTTAATTCCAGAAGTATTTGGACAATAAAACAGACGGAACAAAATTTGGTTCTGTTTAATCGCACATTTCACTTGAGCACTGCTGTTTCTTAGAATGAGCAGCTACAAAAGCAGCATCATGGTCAACAAATGTGAGCGTGTATGTGTTAGATTTTAGCAGAAGAAAGCGCAGCACAGCTTCACGTAGCACAGAACTTAAAGGAGCAAGCTTGTGAACAGGAGGCCTGCCGGTTCAGTTTCCTTGACCAGCAGGATAAAGTTAGTCATTTTCTTAGAGGTTTTGCCAATTTTTCCCAACCTGGATTTTCTAGTTGATATTGACTGACTGAGCAGGCTTATGACATGATGGCAGAGCAAGTTATGAGTGCTCTGCTATGCTCTTGAATGAACTCAGCTGCCAAAGTGAGACAAGGGCAATCTGAAACAGCATAAAAAGAAAGATTAGAGGGATTTTAATGTGCCAATAAGCGTGTTTACACAGGAGCATAATTACAACACGGAAAGATATCACACACACACAAATAGTTTAAAAAAGACGTATAAATAGGTGAATGTTTCATAATAAAATTTAGTGAATTGTAACACGTTTTAGATGAGAAATTTGCATAGCTTGGCTTTCCATCTCTGCCGGGAGCCACAATTTCCCGTCACGCAAGGAGCAGAAACGTGTGTTTAGAAACAGAATAAAGAGCCCTTCCATAAGTCCAAGCGGGGCATATTTCTAAACCATCTTTGCCCTGTGCCTTTCAAGGAACACATCCAGGAGATCTTTTCCAACTATGGCAAGATCAAGATGATTGACATGCCCTTGAACCGCGTTCACCCTCACCTGTCTAAGTGCTACGCCTACGTGGAGTTTGAGACACCTGAGGAGGCGGAGAAAGCGCTGAAACACATGGACGGCGGTGAGAGAATATGAAAGAAGACATACAGAGTTTAAACTACGTTGATTCTTCTCGATTTTCCTTCATCTACTCCTTTTTGTCTCTTCCGTCCATCCAGGCCAGATCGACGGTCAGGAGATCACAGTCACAGCTGTGCTGACTCCAACCGTGCGCCCGCCCCCCCGCAGGCTGTCTCCGCCCCGAAGGATGCCTCCTCCGCCACCGATGTGGCGACGCACGCCACCTCGAATGAGGAGGAGGTGAGCAGGATGTGATGCTTGATTTGATTAGTACTATTAGGACATGTTAAGGGTTTTTTCTGATCATTTGGTGTCACTCTTTTCCTCTTGCCCTTTCTGTGCTGATCTCTCGGTTAGGTCTCGTTCTCCACGGCGACGCTCTCCGATACGCCGCAGATCTCGATCACCCGGCCGCCGGCGTCACCGGTCACGCTCTAGCTCCAACTCCTCCCGCTAGTGATAAACGCCCCCCACGTTTCCTTTTCGTCCTCCTCCTCCTCCTGTTGATCATCAGTGTGACCAAACACACGTGATAGATACACATTTTTGTTGCTGACACGAGTGATAAGAACATGGCCACCAGACGCCTGAGTGTATCCGTCTGTCTGCGCTTTATGAAAAATGAAGACGGTGATATCCTTAAATCCTTAAAAAAAGAATAAATAACTGATAACTTACAGTTCTACATGTTTCCTGGAGAAGTGGAAGTTGTTGCTTGTGTTTATTATTAAAAAGTTATCAGTGCCTTGTCTTTTTTTTAGTAACTCAAGATTAGTTTTGGAATCAACAAAATATAAAACCAAAGTATAGAAAATACCTTTGTTTAAATTATTTTTTCCCATTTTTTATTAAATGGCTTCCACAGCTTAAATAAGATTGCATATTTTCTACTGTGCTGTTATGCCTGCCATTTTGTCCACCAGGATTTCTATAAAAGGTTTTAATAATGCTCAGAAGCCATAAGAAAATAATGTAAATATGGTGGAAACTTGTTATAATTTCTTGAAAATCGGCAAGAAAATGGAAATTCATACACATTTCTCTTTGCTGCTGATTTGTAGTAGAAGTTTCATCAGAAGTCTGTTAAGATAAACGGTGGCATTATTCTCCAGTCCTGAAATGAACAGGAACGCAGTGAAATATGGAATCTTTGATTGTTTCCTAATCGGATTTGCATTTTGATTATCTGTACGCCTCAATCAAACTTAAAAAAAATGTTATTGAATTTCTGACTTTTTCTTCAATTTTTCTGTTATCCTTCATGTGTTTTGAAAGAGATGATGCTGCATCATCATCTAGCAGGATTTTACGATTGATTCTAGAGCCAATGTTCTCATCACTGAGGCAGTAAATTATACTATCACATAATGTACTTTATGGCCATCCGTGTTCCCAACAATCCATCCTTCAGGGCCCAGGTGTTGACTTTAAGTGCTGTCCAATGTTTGCAGTTCAAATTGTGAAATTGAACTGTTATAAACTAAGTAGGTGCTGACATTGGAGTAAATGTCCTTGTATTCCAGAACCTGTATGTAAAACACAATACCAAAAGAGGACCTTATGTAGTTACTTAGACCCAATACATAAGTTCCCTCTTACAGTTACTGAGGCAGTTGTACGACTGAGTCAATTACCACAAATTTCATTGATATAATTACTGTAATTAATCTAATTATTGTGTAGTTTCCTGTTATATCAGTTCTTTCTCCACTTGTTTTTATGTGTCACACTGATCTGATCCAAATGTTTGAGGAGTTATCTTGTGTTATCTGTGTGTGTGTGTGTGCGCATATTTTCCGTTATTTTTCCCCCCAAAACTTGTTTTGTGTAACTGGCGTTGTGTGATTCCACCAACGGCTTGACAATAAAGTTCTGACATTTTTAAATGTGTGTGATTTAATTACATCATTGTTTCGATTTAAGACTTTATTTAAATGGAGGAACACCGAGCGATCAGTCACAAGGTGTCACGTCTGCTGTTCTTTATCTTGAATGAGCGATGATGGGGGGTGTCCCCTCATTTATAGCACAGATGTCTCAGAGCTTCAGAGTTTAATGTCCAGCTCTGGACCAGCGACTTTCCACAATCAGACTCGGTATATCCAGACTGCTCAGAGGCAAACTTTGATTTTGAGATCCATGATGGCTTCCTCTGCTCATTGTGAACTGACTGCTTTTCCTCATCACGGAAGGTGAGTCTGATCAAGCCTGAAATGGTAACAGAATCACACAGAAAGTTAACTATTAATAAATTACATCTTTGGTTTCCTGTAGGTTAGCGAAGCAGTTTCACTGTGATAAAAGGATGATTTTAAGAAAACATTTGTGTTTGTGTGCAGGTTTTGGTTGTATTTTCACTGTTTGCTAGCAAGATTACACAAAAACTACTTAACTGATTTCGATTACATTATCATCAAAGGTTTGTCTTGGCCATCCTACAGTTAACCTTTTAGTGAGTCAAGGTCCCTCAGTGTCAAAAAGCATATTTTCGGCCATAACTCCAGAAAGTATAGAAAAAGAGGTCCAACTGGTGTAATTTTGTAGCCGACAGCACTGGTTACAGACGGTTAATTTTTTTGACTTTCTAGGTCAAAAGTCAAGGTCACTGACAAGTCAAACACATTTTTGGATATAAGCCCAGGAGGAACAGATAGAGAAAGGTTCAACTGCCATCATTTCGTAACTAATCTCAGGTTCCATCACATAGCCAGAACCAGATTGCTCTGCGGTTAATGTGTCACCCATCGCTTTCATTAATGCCCAAAACAAACGCTAACACTACAGTTTGGTAGAGGGCTGGAATATAAGCTCAGAAAAAAAAACACAACTGACCATGAAAAGTAAGCACTTATTGCTGAGGAGCATGTGATACAGGGAATTCAGCAGTGTCGGTCGAGGTTGCATTCTCTGACAGCTCTCTAGTTCTCTCTGAGTTTACTCTGCTGTTTTTTTTTTTCTTGAATTCATCAAAATGGCTTCTGCAGAAAGGTTATATTGGTTCAATAAACTTGAATGCCAGCGTAGAAACATAAAGTTGCTATCTATTAAACTGATAACGAGAGAGGAACCATCACAAGCTTTGTCTCGTGTAGTTCAAGATTAAATGAATTGATGTGACCATCATTAATAAGATTATTTAAAAAATCAGTGCAATTAAAAAAAAGTGCCTGTACTAACATAAAGTTTTGCAGAAATACCATAATTAGATAGTGATAAATAATTCAAAAATAATTAAACCATAAATAGGAATAAAACAAAAATGCAAACAATTCCACATTTCATTTATATAAAAAGATTTCTAGAGTTCTGCTGTATCAGGTTTATGTTAGGATGCATGAAAAACATGTGAATGTTTCATTTGCTTGACTTTATTTTCCACCTTACAGCTTGGCCACCGAGAACGTTACCTGGTGTGTGGACCCGAGAGCGTTGTGGCTCCAGGACAGACTCCGCAAGTTAGAGGAAGTGAGTCTTGTTCATGATCTTTGTTTTCTATTTTTACACAATATGATGCCATGAGACATTGTTCAGGGACATTTTTTTAATGAAATGCAATATAATATATGAAACTCTTAATGTGACTTCTCAAAAAAAAAATATGTTGCCAGATCCTGTGACAGCAACAACAGCAACCCAGACAATAACAACCTTCCCATAACTTATATGAAGAGAATGAAATCCGCACTATCATCTAAACTAATTAAAATATCATGCATAATGACCAAGTAGTGCTTTTTTTCGATTTAGGAAATTGGTTTTCTTCCATTTGTTTGATTTGTTTGCTTTTTGGACTGAAACCCACTGTTTTGACCTGTGCCTCTGAGCTCAGCCTTTCCTAAAAAAAAAAAAAAAGAAGAAGAGACAGTTGCATGGCTGTGGCTGCACCCCTCTGTCCAGCATTTCCTGGCACATGTGAAACCTGTCACCTTAAAAATCAACTTCAAAAGAAAAAATGTGACAGGTTTTTGTAGGATATGAATTCCTGATTTTGTGGTGAACTGTCCCTTTTAGACATGACTGAACCAAGGGCTTAAATAATGTACTGTCCTGTAAGGTATCCCATAGCTTTTCAATGAGTCTTATAGCATCAGGTCACATTTTATGAATATTGGTTTATGAACAATTGCAAAAGTATTTTCCCATCACCCAAAACTCTTACCTTGGGTTGTTCTAACTTGCAAATATCACTATGCTAAGACTGTAATCTGGTACTTTAAAGAGAAAGAAGGAAACAGTGGGCTTTATTTTTTGAAACCTCTACAAAATGAATCTCTTTACATTAGTTCCAAACATGCCTGCATGCATCATTGATGACATTGATAAGATATCTTTATTTTCTTATCATTCTGAATATTAGTGTATGGTATCTATTGGGTCTGTGAAAGTGTTTACACATGCTAATGGCTATAATTTCAAAGCGGACATATATATATATATCAAAATATTTAGTATTGTTGCAGGGCTACTGAAACAATATAATACTTTTGACCAAGTCTTACATACGCAGCCTTGGTGCCAAATTATACGTGTTGTATATGTTTATACACAGACATCTTAATGTTGAGAAAAATTGAAATTCTAAGATTTTTTAATAAACCTCATGAAAACACAAAATCCAGACATGTTCCTTCATCACTGTGTATGCAGTTATTGCTGTTTATTTATCAGTGCACACAGTACACATACATCCACTATCAACCAAATCTGCATTTTTCCTTTCTTTTAACATTTTCTAATTATCCCAGAGTCAAACAATTTCAGGAAAAATGTTGTTTCTTGAACTGAATTTTGCAGTATTTTTTCAAACAAGAGAAACAGTGGTGCGGTGGTTAGCGCTGTCGCCTCACAGCAAGAAGGTCCTGGGTTTGATTCCGGGGTCAGGGCGTTTCTGTGTTGAAAATGGATGGATGGAAGAGAAACATATCTCACTGCATGCTGGATGTAGGACATCCTGGAATTTTGACATAAAAATAAAACATGCTAAATCTTATTCTGGAAAACTCAATAGTAGTGCAGTATGGTTATTGGAGTGTAGGGTGAGCCTTGACAGTCAGCTGGATAATAATAGTGATATTACACCTGATGGTTGACTACTTGTGTCTGAGATATAAAAAGTGGGAGGAGCAATAAGGAGTTGTTATACTGCTCACCTCTTCACAGAAGACAAATAGCTTTAAGATGGATGAATTATCATTCATAACATTCTTTTTGCAATTAAAATACAAAACATGAGAAAGTTAGAATGTAAATATTAACAGCAAGAGAGGATGGGTTTTGACATAAAAATGCTAAAAACATGATAAAAAAAAAAATCTAAGCATGTAATAGAGATATTGTCAAAATATGCATCTGTAAAGGGCAAATTAGTGAAAAAAACAACAACAAAAAAAAACACAGCAGCAAGTTCACTGCTTTACCTCCTGCTTCATCATGATTTAAACCATCCAAAAAAATGCAATGTTAATAATTGTCCAGTAGATGTCGCCATTGTACTGTTGCCTCTCAGGTGATTTAATACAATAGCGACGTTTACGATGCAGGTGTTTTGTCTCAGTGACTCAGTGTTTCAGACAGCTTTGCATGTTGCGTTATCTACAAACAGAATGAGTTCTCATCTCAACAAACAACCTGTTATAGCATTAAAGTCAGGAGCTTTACTGGATCTCCTCTTTCAGGCCTTGGAGATAAGAACAAATATGTGTTAAGTGCTAAGCCTCTAGCAACTGAAAAAAAAAACAACGTTGAATACAAACAGGGTTTACTTTACGTACAAAATATTTATTGACATATTCATATATTTATTTTATCTTATGTACACACAGGTTTGATAGAATTTTTCAGGACTCTGTAACCTCAAACTAAGGACACAATGGAAACAAGTGTCCTCTTGCGAGCCTGTTGAAGCCTGTTTATTATCATCTTTGCACAACAGTCTTTGTCCTTAATGTGTTTTTAACAGCTCAGGTTTCAGAGTCTCCGTCTGCTTTTCTGGGAGGAGAATCCATCAGGTCCTTGAATCCCAGTTTTTCCAGAGGTTCCTTGGCCATGAGTTGACTGCAAAATGCAAGAGAAGATTTATTTTAAAGCACAAGTGTGATCAAAAGAAATAAGGAGCATGGGAAGTTTAGGCTGAGGTCTCTTACTTGTCCATGCGGCATTCTAGGTACTCTTTAGACTGCAGTCGGCACTTGGAGTTATCGAACCTATTGTCCCTCAAGCACTTCATAAACACCTCCTTGAAAGCTTTACACTCTCCTAAAATAAGGAAGAGAATTGTTACCTTTGTAATTGCTTGATTTTATAAACTTTCTTTGTATTTCTTTTTATTTACTTTCTTCTTTTTCTCATTCCCTTGATCACTATAGGTATAGAATTTACATTTTGCAAACACTTGACATGTCAGATAAAGGAGGTGTGATTGTTTGTTCAAAACATCGAAACTACAGTTTTCAGTTTCTCATTGTCCTGCTGATGATGGTAATAAAAATAATAAAACGAGAAAAAATATTATGAGCAATGCCTGCAACTTCAGAAAACACATGCAAATAAACAATAAAGTAAAAGCCAACCGGAGAAAAGCTCCAAGTAGCGCAGGTGACGCCGGATATCTTGTTTCTGAGGGACACTAAAAAGTGATGGACATCTGCGCTCTCTTAACGTTATTTCTACACCTCATCCGTAGTGTCGGGGGGGAAAAAAATCTAATAAAATGTACGTTTTTCCCCTCATTATTTTCATATCGTAAAAATATCATCTTTGTGTTTTTCCTGGTACTATTTTAACTGGTAGGCCAATAGTAAGCACAATGCCAAGCTAGGCTAGGCTAACAGATATCAGTCACAGGCTAATATTTGACTCATGCCATTACGATATTAAAATAAAGACAATCGACACATTTATGTAATTGGGTCCGGTGTGTCTCGCCACAAAAAATGAATATGTTTATAGAATTTGCTAGTATTTCTTCTATTTTCACGCCTTTTTTGTTGCTATCAGGTTACTAACCCTGAGCTCAGCAGTTATAAAGCGTTTATATAAATCCGCTGCGTAACGAGGACAAGAAAGGATGTGGGTAGTTTTTAACGCCTCAATACACTTTGTTGCCTGCTCTCGTGAAGTTTAAGGAGAAAAAAAATACTGCACGGATGTTGTGACGAGAGTGCCGAATGCAGTACCAGAGCAAAAACGTCCCTCTGTGGTTGTTTCTTACCGAAGTGATCGAGAGGGAACGCGCCTTTGTCCGGGGGCCGAGGCTTGAAACTCTTCGAGCCAAAGTTCATAGCAGTCGACATCTTTTTCTGAGATTAAAGAACCAATTTGTCCCTGTGTCCACAACAGTAACTTGGAAACACTGGTCAGTGTCAATTCCGTCTCCTGTGCCCGTCCGACCGTGTCTTGCACATGCGCAGCAGTGGTCCTGTCAGTTAGATGTGGACCTGTCATTTAGATGCGGTTATCTTGGATGTGCCTGTTCCAAATTACCGTGTAATCATTAAACAATAAATCTTCGTTCTTTTGGAATGCATGCTAAGTTTTTGAAAAATAATTACATAGTGTCCAATCTTGTATTTACTGAATACAAGTCAATTAATAAAAATACACATTCCAGATAGCTTTGTATAAAGGTATCTAGGATACACAACAAGAATACTGCGCTTCATCAAATGATGAAGCCTTTAAAAACCCATGACAGTATAAAAAAATTGAATTGAGTCAAACATCTTTAATTACCCAGTATGTCCATGTCCTCCACACCTGAGCGGCTCTTCAAATCGCACACCTTACTCTTCTCCCTCATTAGATCCAGCATAGAGCCATGAAGTCCTGCCTGTATCATCTGTATCACCTGGACACGTTCTGGAAACTAGTGCTTAGAGAAACCTCCTTCATTTGAGCTCTCCTTGATGGCCAGCAGGTCCTGTGCCAGCCGCTGGTACTCAGCCGAAACAACCAAACACCACAATCTCATGCACTTTGCTGCAGGACACAAGGCTGCTCTTCCTCATTTTCCTCAGGCCCAGATTAATGCTTATTAAAAACATTTTTAACTGGCATCATCTTTAAACATAACAAACACACAGCGTGGAGGGTGAGTATACTCCTTGGGGAGCAAAGTGGGATTGAAATCACAGATACACATCAGCTCAGTTGTCACGCCAATAACACCAAAATTTAACCTGCTGATCAGTGTATCCTTCTTTCCAACACTTTCCTCAGATTAGATGGTGGTGAATGGGAATAATATGGCGTGACCAGACGAGTGAAGACTACTAGAATATTGTCATACTGAGTTAGATCTAAAAGCCCACCATTAGTGGGAAAAAAATGTTTTTTCTTGAATAACTTTTATATAACATGAAAGACACTAAAAACGTCAAACAGGAAAGGCTACAGCATTACCACAGAAGGCAAAAAGAAAAGAAAAAAAGGCTGATGGATGTTAAACAAAGGAAAAATGGACTAAAGCTGTTTGAGTGTCAGACCACATGTTCCTTTGTTACTGGGGGCTCAGACCATTTGTTGGTTGAGACCCTGCATGTGTCAAGACACTGCTGTGTATGTGTGAGGATGTGGTTTCAGGTTAGAAAGAAGATGGTTTGTTGCATGCAAGACCCTGAGTCTGTGTCAGCTAACTAGCCTTAACTTAGAAATGTGGCTAATCCACTTATTAATGACCTGACTACAGTCACAAAAATACTGTTCAACAATGCAAGACAAATACTTTCATCAATTGCACGCGTAGCCATACTGTGCTGAGGTGATGTGCCCAGGTCAACTTTACTAGTCCTTAAACGGGGAGAGATGTTCTCCTGGTGAAGTGATCCTTGTTTGATGGAGAGTGTGAGTTGACGCTCTTGCGCGGAATTCTCGTGGAGAATGTAGTTCTTGCTTTTCTTTCCTGGTGCTGAAGGAAACCGGTGGCTCCTGTAAGTAAGTAAGTAAAAGTGCAACTGCTGATTTGAAATAACATTCTGAAAGTTACCAGTACGCAAAAAAACAACTTAATTACAGTAATGTACAGCATTTTGTTACTTTCACCTCTGAGTTAAATCTCTGATTGTTGTGTCTATTTAACCATAAGGCACGCTTGTTCCCTCAAACTAAAACAATTTGAGTTGTATGCAGAAAGTGAGAAAAAACTGACACACAAATGCAGGTGAAGTTCAAACAGTATTTTCAGTCTTTATTGCAGTTTTACTGTATTGTTAAAATTGATCATTGACATTTCATCGACAGTATTAACACTGACACACAATTGATCAAAAGTGAAACACGGTGGACTGAGAAAGACATTTGGTGCAAGGCAACAATAACGCTCAACCCATCAGGTGATAAGGTCACTGGTGGTAAAATTTCAGTCAGTCAAAACATGTGACACCATGACAGAGATCGTCATCTCTGACATCCTAACAAGTCAGGAGAGTGATGGTGAATGTGCAAAACTAAGCATTTAATAATAAAAACTTCACATGCGCCTGATTATCTACAGGTGGTTCCTTTCTACAGGATAGCGCATACATCCATGTGGAGTACAAATGATCCACTGAGCTGTGAATGAAATGTCAGGGAACGCTTTGCAGCCTGTTATCAGACAGTGGTATACAGTGGGCACAAAGCTACCCAAGGACACAATGTGCGTGAAAGACAGAGGACGGTTCCTTAAGTTTGTCACCTACATTTGAAGGCCACTCTTCCAGGGCAGGTCAACTGAATGGAAAGAAGAAAATGTAATTAAAATTACTAAATAAATTAAGATTCTAATTAAATAATAATTGATATTAGAGCCACTTAAGTGCAAATTGTATTTTGTCCTATTTATTATCATTATATTCATGGCCAAATATAACCTTGGTTAACACAACTAATGTGTACTTTTATATTTTATACTATATTTATAATTGTTATATAGCTTTCTGTTATGCACAGCCCTGTTGTAGCAGTTTTGCAGCAGAGCCTCGCAAGGTTGATATAAGTTTTTCACCATTGACCAAGATGATGGTGATGTTGAGGTAAGGCCAGTTCCATCTCTTTAGAGTTAGCTCTAAAATAATAAAAGCTGAAGAGTCATGGGCAACATCCAGCAGGGATCTTCAGCAGCAAAGTGAAACCACAAACCTTTCCAAAGTAATCAAGCAGCAGACCGACTTCACAGAAATGCAGCAGTTGGTGACCCACTCGACTTCATGTCATTTGTCATTGCATTTGACGAAACAGTGGACTCCAGACGGTATAATAGTGCTGATAAGCGGTTTTTTCTGTAACAGCACATGAGAGGTGAGCCATAAGACCTTGTGAAAGCTGTCAGTGTATGCCACCAGATCGCTGAAAATTCCAAATGCACCAATGGAAAAAGTGTTCATGTGACCACCAGATTAAAGTCAGAAGACATCCTCGAATTTAACAGCTTTGCAGTCTTCCTTTGAGTTGTCATAATGCCTTGGAAGATGTAAACTACATGTAGAGTTGCATTAACGCAACTAATCTGAGAATTTCCATCTCTAAATTGCCCTTAAAAGTCAGATAAAGATGGAGAGATTCACAGATCTGGATGCTTTAGTTGACAGACAGGCTTCGCTACGAATGTAGCCACAACAAAGGAGACAGAAAGAGGCAGGTTAAAGAATAATGGTGCATTGAGCCAGGTTGTCTTCACCAAGCTCCATTTGTTGACTTGGAGTTCTGTGGACTTTAGGAAGATAGCTACATCAACATGTCAAAGGTTTTCATCCAAAAGACAATCCTGCAATGATGGAACATATTCCAAGCAGAACATTAAAAAATGACCACACATCCAGGAAATTAAATTGCCAGAAATTGGTGCTTATTAGGCCTCCTCATTGGAAATAACATATGCAAAGTCTTTGAGCCATGGAAAGTTGCCACAGCCAAGACAAGGGCCTGTATGTTGTTAAAATAGTTCTAGGTAGGGCTATTAAAGACCCTCTCAGAGGTCTTGACAGGCCTGACAGGCTTACACAAGGACAGGATCAACTGCTTCAGCTATCCAGCTTTCAAGTGAAGAGTTGCATTAGGCCAGAAGGATTTAGACTCCTTGCAACAGCACAGCTACAACATTTCTTGGATGCTGCCTTGAATGGTTATAGGACAGTTTAATTCCTGAAGCTGACAAACATCAAAGACTGTTTGAATTGGGTTTTCATGACGAAGTCATGTGTGCCCCCCTTGAAACTGAACCCTGCAAACTATCCCATAGATGGAGCTGACAGCGGCAGTCGTTGCTTTCAACATGGATATTAAAAAAGGAGCTCCAGCCTGAGTAACAGGACTCAAACAACACTGCTGTATACAGCCATTTTTTTAATTCTTTGGACTCAGAGAAGGGCTACTGCTGCAAAGTAAAATTAAAGGAGACAAGAGCTCAACGCCGCAATAAAAAAAAGATGGAGCTGCATGCCTGGTAGCTCCATCTTGAGCATCGTTCTACCAATACATTTGCTGTTCCTCCTCTGCACATGTCCAAACCATCTCACTCTGCCCTCTCTAACTTTGTCTTCAAAATGTCCGACCTGTGCCGTCCCTCCGATGTGCTCATTCCTAATCCTGTCCATCCTCGTCACTCCCAAAGAGAATCTCCACATCTTTAACTCTGTCACCTCCAGCTCTACCCCCTGTCTTTTGGTCAGTGCCACCGTCTCCAAACCAAACAAGGCTGATGGTCTCACTACTCTCTTGTAAACCTTTACTTTCACTTTTGCTGCTACTCTTTTGTCGCAGATCACTTCTGACACTTTTCTCCACCCACTCCACTCTGCCTGCACTCACTATTCACCTCTTTACCAAACCCCATTGCTCTGAACAGTTGAAGTATTTAAACACATGGACCTTGTCCTCCCTGTAACCGCACTGTTCCACTTGCCTCTCTTTCATTCTCACACATGTATTCTGTTTTGTTTCGACTGACTTTCATTGCTCTTCTTTCCAGTGCGTTCGTCCACCTGTCCAGTTTTTCTTCCACCTGCTTCCTGCTCTCACTACAGATCACAATGTTATCTTCAAACATCATAGTCCACGTAAATTCTTGCCTGACCTCATCTGTCAGTCTGTCATCACCATAGTAAACAAGAAGAGGCTCAGGGCCGATCCTTGATGCAGTCCCACCTCCACCTCGAAGCCATCTGTCACACCTACAGCGCACCTCACAACTGTCATACTGCTGTCATACATATCCTGCACCAGTCTAACATACTTCTCTGCCACTCCAGACTGCCTCATTCAGAACCACAGTTCCTCCCTCGGCACCCTGTCATAGGCTTTCTCTAGATCCACCAAGACACAATGCAACTCTTTCTGACCTTCTCTGTATTTCTACAACAGCATTCGCAAAGCAAACATGGTGTCTGTATTGCTCTTTCTTGGCATGAAACCATACTGCTGCTCACAAATCATCACTTCTTTTCTTAGCCTTGCTTCAATTTCTATTTCCCAAATCTTCATTTTGTGGCTCATCCGCTTTATCCCTCTGTAGCTGCTACAAATTTGCACCCTTGTTCTTAAAGATCGGCTCCAGTACACTTTTCCTCCATTCCTCGGGCATCTTCTCACTGTCCAAGATCATGTTAAACAGTTTTGTCAAAAACTCCACTGCTCCTTCTCCTAGACACTTCCATACCTCTTCTGGTATGTCATTAGGAATAACTGCCTTTCCATTCTTTATCTTCAACACTTTTCTCACTTCATCTTTACTAATCTTTCTAACTTCCTGTTTCACAGTTTCTACCTCCTCCACCTTTCTTTCCCTCTCATTTCCTTCATTCATCAGCTCCCTAAAGTACTCCTTCCATCTTCCCAGCACGCTATCCTAACTTGTTAGTACATTTCCATCCTTTTCCTTTATCACCCCAACCTGCTGCACATCTTTCCCAGCTCCATCCCTCTGTCTTACCAGACAAAACAGATCATTTTCTCCTTCCTTAGTGTCCAACCTCTCATACAGCTCATAATACACTTTCTGTTTAGCCTTTGCCACCTCCCTCTTTGCCTTACGTTGCATCTCCTTGTATTCCTGTCTACTCTCTTCCGTTCTCTAACTATCCCATTTCTTTCTCGCCAAACTCTTCGTCTGAATACTCTCCTATGCTTCCACCTTCCACCACCAAGTCTCCTTATCATCCTTCCTCTGTCCAGATGACGCACCAAACGCCTCCCTACCTGTCTCCCTGATCACTGTTGCTGTGGTTACACAGTCATCTGGCAGTTCTTCATGACCACTAAGAGCCTGTCTCAACCTCTCCCATTTGTTCCTCTGCTCTGGCTTTTCTCTCTTCCTCTTCTTCACTACCAGAGTCATCTTACACACAATCATCCGATGCTGTCTGGCTACACTCTCTCCTGTCACTACCTTGCAGCCTTCAATCTCTGTCAGACTGCATCGTCTCCACAAGATGTAGTCTACCTGTGTGCTCCTGCCTCCGCTCATATATGTCAACCTGTGTTCTTCCCTGTTTTGAAAGTAGGTATTCACCACAGCCATTTTCATTCTTTTTTACAAAAAAAAGATGACCCAAATGACAGTGAGGAATTGAAACGGAATCATCTACTGTTATCAGAGGAAAAAAAACATGCTCTCCCCAGTAAATCATGACTAAATATCAACATCTGTATTACCACAAGCTGGACTGTCACAATCAAATTAAAATAATTACTTGTATAATTGTACAAATATTCAAATAGAGTGCTGAACCCTGTTTTGTTTCTGCATGGTCCTGTCTGAAATTGTTCTTTTGGTTGAATTGAGTCCACATAGGATGGATTGAATCCACGTCTCCATAATTAATCAAAGTAAACACTGTAAATGCACATAGAGGCCTCCCACACCTAAACAAGTTTTACAATAAAAGTAAGAGGAAAATGTTTTTAAGCAACAGCTATGCCTGGAAGGAGCAGTTCATTCTGTCCTACCATAGTCTGGCCTCAAGATTGTGTCACTAGGAATTTCTCCGGATACGGTGATGTCATTTTGTAATCGTGATGTTTTTGCTTTTCAGGTTTTCCTCTCTTTGACTGTTTGACTCTTTGCTGTGGGTAACTTTCAGGTTCTGAATGTTAATTTTCTATTGCTGATGGACTTTTATCTACTGTCATCAAAGAGATTGAAATATTCTAAGGATTACATTCAATCCTTGAATCATAAATGTTCTTATCATCCTTTAATGATGTTTGAAAGCATAAATGAAAAAAGCAGTCATTAATCAACCAATTGCACGTTATTTTTTTTTACCATTGTTCATAATACAATTAAATATAGGAACTTTGAATTTCCTGGTGAAAATGTGTGTGAATGCTGATTGCCGAAATAAAACTGTTGAAAGCATTTGCTGAATTGCAGACATGTAAAATGACGAGCCAGCAAGTACGTCTATGATAATTACTGAAAGCTACCATTTACTTAATGTTCTTACTTGTATCATGCAACATTAGAGAACAGCTTAATTATGCAGAGTTGCAGCAGGTAATATTACAAAGTGTTTTAGTACAGGTAAATGCAATCGTAGGCTATATATAGTTACATGTATTTGTAGGATATACTGTATTCTACAGGTTCAGTGCTTATCACCCAGACCAGTTATCAGATCAGAATATTGTGTTAAATAACTGCCAGTGAAAAGTAAAACTATTACCAAGGAGGCTACGTTTATGCTGGTTTGATAACTCAAAATGTTACAGACAGATTTGGATTAATTTTTTTTTCACAGAGGTGGGAAATAGCCTAAGGAACAGTCAATAAGATTGTGGTGGG
Source organism: Mola mola (assembly GCA_001698575.1). Taxonomy (NCBI): domain Eukaryota; kingdom Metazoa; phylum Chordata; class Actinopteri; order Tetraodontiformes; family Molidae; genus Mola; species Mola mola. The sequence goes on from KV751339.1 coordinate 10,581,683, forward strand.
GATCTGGATCACCAGTCTGTATCCAGTGTTTTAGTTTAAGGATTTTTCAGGATAGCATATTGGTGCAGTGGTTAGTACTGTTGCCTTAGGGCCTCTGTGTCAGGAGTTTGAATGTTGTCCTTGATTATGTGTGGGTTCTCTCCACATACTCCGTCTTCCTCCCACAGTCCAAAAACATGTAATGGGGGTTAGGTTAATTGGTTACTCTAAACTCCCCATAGGTGTGAGTAATTGTCTGTATCTATATATCGGCCCTGCGATGAACTGATTACTTGTCAAGGGTGTACCCTGCTTTCACCCTGGAAAGGATAGGCTGTAGAAAATGGATGGATGGATGAATTTTTATGGGACAGGACTGTTTTTTTATATTCTTCCTTTTTTTTCTCTGATCTTTTATGACGCTGCTGTGGCCTTCTTCTTTATCTTTTATGTTTTTGATGAAATTTCCAGGAGAGGTGGGAAATGACTGAGGGAACAATTGATTAGTTCAGGGACCAGACCAAGTTTAGCGTTTTTGCTTGTAATTCCACGGAATGTTCAGCCAAGGTCTCCGTTTTCTGAATGCTTTCTAGTTTGTTATTAGTTTATGTATTTGTTTGGTAGCAAGAATATTCAAAAAGTTACAGATGGATTTTGCTGAAAGTTTCATCAAAGGTCTATCTTTGCCCATTGTTAAACTGATTAGATTTTGGTGGTCAAAGGTCAAGGCTCCTATTTTGCCCATAACTGCCGACATAGAGAGGTCCAACTGGTGTCACTTGGCACCGGCTACAGATGATTAGCTTTTGGGGTATCTGTTTCAAAGGTTGAGGTCACTAACCCTAACCCTGACCCTACTGAGGTAAATTATGTCATTTTGTATCTTACCCATCACAAAGCCAGAACCAGCTGGCTCTGTGGTGTCCTACATCTGACCTTGATAGGTCTAAGGTCAAGGCCACCACCATTAATTACATGCAAAATGGTATGTTTAGGGATTTAAGCTACGTTTGCAGACGTTCACGCTCTCCGAGTGCTGTCTAGTTAATTTATTTGTTAAAAGGTTTCGATTAGATTTTGGAGGCGATTCAGATCATCGTCTAGATCCAGGATAAAGATTTTTACAGGATAGTGGATAGGAGTAAATTGAAGTCACTACTGTGAGGTAAATAATGAGACTTACAACCTACATTAATGTGAAGTAACATGTTGATACCATCATAATTAAAACACAAACATTGAGCTACTAGTAAAATTTGCAGGTGTACTGTGAGGGGATTGTTTGGCCTTGGCAGAGGTTTGCGCTTTCTGAATACTTTCAAGTCATTTTGTTGACAGGATAACTAAAAATGTTTTGCCAGGACTTACTTGTTAGTTAGTTTTTTTCTATTTATCTTTTTGTAACAGGATAGCTGTTAGAAATTTCATAAAGTAGGTTTTGCCGAGGCAATGGTGAAAGGGTGACATTTTCCACCTTGGCAGAGGTCTGCGCTCTCACCTGAGCGATTTCTGGTTTAGAAATGCACTACTACTTTAGATGCAGCATGTGATCTGCAAAGTAACCACTAATTAAAGTTATTAAATAAATGTAGGAGAGTAAAAACTACAATTAGTGTCCCCAAAATGTTGTACAGGTGAAGTTTAAATTTAATGGAAATACTACATTTTAATATGAATTACATACTAAATATTATAAACAATGCAATAATAACAATATACACAAAATGATATTAATACATTTATTAATAAATATAATAGTGACAGTGAATATTGTATTAATCAGCCATGACAAAAGAGTAGCAAGAGGGTAGTGAGACCAGCAATGTTGTTTGGTTTGGAGACGGTGGCACTGACCAAAAGACAGGAGGCAGAACTGGAGGTGGTTAAAGTTAAAGATGTTGAGAATTTCTTTGGGAGTGACGAGGATGGACAGGGTTAGGAAAGGAGCACATCAGAGGGACAGCACAGGTCGGACGTTTCTGGAGACAAAGTTAGAGAGAGCAGATTGAGATAGTTTGGACATGTGCAGAGGAAGGACAGTGAATATATTGGTAGAAAGGCTTAAAATGGAGCTGCCAGGCAGGAGGCAAAGAGGAAGACCAAAGAGGAGATTCATGGATGTGGAGGGAGAGGATATGCGGATAGTTGGTGTGAGAGAAGAAGATGCGGACGACAGGGAGACGTGAAGGAGGATGAAAAAGGAGGAGGAGGAAAAAAAAAGCTAGGTAAAGCCAAAAAAGGAATGACAGTGAATATCCTACAGATACATACTAAAAAATAGTATTTAAAAAAAAAGTCTGTTTTTATATATTACAGTTGAGTTTTGAGCTATAAAACGTGTTCTGGCTTTCCATCGCTAGATGGCGCAATTTCATTAGAGGAGTGGAGAGAGGGGTGAACAGACGAAGAGAAATGAGGAGGAAGAGGAGGAGGTGGTGGTAGTCTTGAATAGGATTCAGTGAGTGAGAGTCACTAATAGAGCTAGAGAGAGAGAGAGAGAGAGAGAAAGGGATACTCCCTCCATCATCAGACCCTCTCCCCGGTCTTTCTCCGTCTTCTTCTCTCCAGACCGGAGCTGACAGGTGATCCGTCCGTCCGTCCAGCAGCGGATGTACCCGGGGAGGCTCCTTCCCACCGCGGAGAGGCTGGACAGAGAATCTCAGCATGGCGCTGCTGGTGGAACCGGAGGGGAACAACCGGCTCCTGAAGGACGTGATGGCGAGACCGGGCAACGAGGCGTGCGCGGACTGCGCCAATCCAGGTAAGCCGAGCCTCCAGAGCCGGGCTCCGGTGCTGCCGGCTGCACCTGCTGTGTGGGCACCGGGCAAACCCAGTCGGCAAGTGTGAAAGAATTGAGTCCAGACAGGATGGCAGGGCGCTTGTACCTGGAAACTCCCTTTGTGCAGGTACGGTGAGGCCCGACAGACGTGGACTCTGGACTGAGCCAGAGCCATAAACACATAAAAAATCTGAAATCATTGTAAGGACATGTCAGCTGTTACTGCTCTTACTGACTCTCTGTGTGTGTGTGTGTGTGTGTGTGTGTGGTGTCATCATGTCCTACTGTGTCAGCAGCCTCAGACACTTTGCTCCTGCACTTATTACTGCTGTGTGTGTTCTTTGTTTCCCGTGCATGCGTTTAATTTACAGGCCACTCATGTCACCTGGGTTATGTTATTCCATATTAAGCAGCATCATCTGCTCCATCCTCTCTCTTTTTCTCCATCCTTTCCCCATGCATTGTCCCTTAAATCTGCTCTCTTCCTCCCCCTCCTTTCTTCTTTCTGTCTGAAATGGCTGGCCACAGAGGCTCCAGTACGGGCTGTACGCCCAGCGTTTGGAGCCGAGCCCGCCCACGGATGCCTGTTCTTTGGTTCTGGATCAGGCTCCTCTGAGGACTGGCTGCAGTGGAGCAGCTCTTCCAGGCACTCTCAGAAATTTAAACAGCCGTGTCTGAGCGATGGACTCTTGAAGAGGGATTTAATTGTGACTGGAGGGTGTTGTCTTGTTTAGGAGTATGAGGAGAAATGGTGGTTTGTTGCTCTATGGGTGTGTTGTGCTTCAAATTTTAAGTGGCCTTTAGTATCGGCTCATGAAACATAATTCAGCCAGTGGTCTTTTCATCAAAGCTTTTAAATAAACTTTAGTAAACACTGTGTTATCGTTGATTTCAACAACTACTGCGTAAATAAGCTTGAAATTTGCTTTGAAAGTCCAAGGTTCTATGTTTATCGTATTACTGCAGCTGATTTTTAGACGTTGGGAGTGTTGCTCTGCCATTTTGGTCCCGCCGGAAATATCTCAACAACTACTGCATGAATTTTCTTGAAATTTGTTTAAAATGCTCATTGTTTACAGAAAACAAATCCTTATAACAAGGGCTGAGACCATATGCTTTTCTCCCAAATCGACGGTATCGCGATATCTGGGTTTCAATTACGATTCGATAGTGTTGATTCAATTGATTTTTTTTTTTTTTTCCCTCAAAGAAAAACAGTTAAATCATACGCGTCTCGACACAACAATGAGTCATATTTCTAAAAAACAATGTGGTCACATGTCAGTCAGTCTTTGACATTTATTTCAGCAGCATAGAGAAGTGGTACCTAATGGCTGTTTTTGAGAAAAACACCTTTGACGTAATAACATACCATGATTCCAAATTGTAATGTGACATTGAATGCAGTGCGATGTTGCGTCCATTCCGTCTGCACTACCGTGAAAGCATACAGTATATGTAGAGGTATTACGATTCTGGGGAGAATATGGATTTTCATGCTTTTACAATTTTGCTGATCTTTTCAAATATGTCCACATCTACAACTGGGATTGTAACAAAGTTTATTATAGAGATTAATGATTCCCCGCGAAGGAATCCTAATAACTGATGATTGAAAAGCTTCAATAGCAAGATGATAAATCGCTGTGACTCTATTACAGACATCCATGCTCCCCACAGGATTATTTTGAACTAGCAGCAATAACTTCTATGATGCTTTAATTCTTCCTCTAGTGCCATAATTAGTTCAAAAGTTTAAGTTGGCCATTTGATTTATGACCAAGCAATAATGACAGTCCCATCAGCCTTAGCTGTAGTTTGTGTTTAGCGCTAATTAGCCACCTATGTGCCTGAGTACGGACTCACAGAGCTGAAAAATTGGCCCAATTACCGCTACCTGCATAGCCTTGTTTGACCTTTGGGATACACCTTTTGATGGAGTTTCTCTAAACTGAACAGTGCCTGGAGGACACATTGATTCTGATTGATTGGCTGGTTGGATCAGTTTTGCTTGGCAGACACTTTTACCTGTGCAATAATTACATAATCAAGTGAGGCTCTGTGTTGTGCAGCACGTGACAGAAACGCGGGTATTGACGCTGGAAGACTAATTGAGTGGAATGCTCTCTTATTCCTCAACAAATGCAGAGATTACCTTGAGCCAGGCACTTCAAACACAACGACTAGTGAAGTGACAGTAAAATTTTGGTTGAATCCAGCGACATCTTTCGCCGGGTATTTGCATTCAGAGTCATTCCTTGAAATTTCTGGAGAACAGGTTGCACAGATGAAATGGGTTTGGATGGCCATCCATCAACCCAGCTGTTATAATTCTCCCCCTCCACCGTTACCAGATCAGGCTTTCCCAAACTCATAATTCATATCTCATAATGGTGAAGACATGAATTATTGATGCCGGTTTGACTGCTCCTTCCCAAATGGGAACTGGATCTTATCTCAGTGGCTTTTTCAGAAAACTAAAAAATACTGTTTCATTACAGCACAAAATACCATAAATCATCAACACAGTGAAGTAAACGGGCAAAGGTGGATTACATTTGAAGGTAAAGATTATTGTATATTCAAAACCTATAGCACCCATATTAAATAGTAATTGCCCTCTTAATCCTAATCCCCTGATTGGATCCCCCTTGGTGGTAGTAACCGCGACTTACCTTTTGCTTTAACTTGCAAAGGGCAAATTTGGTCTCCTTTGCAGAATTATTTTGAATTCAGCCTGACTGGGGCTTTTCAAGCATGAATGATCGTTTAAGGTTTTGCTACAGCATATCATTTGGATTCAAGTCTGAAGTGGACTTGCCTGTGGGCTTTGGATCATTGTCCTGCTGCATAATTGAACCGTGCTTGAGCAAAGCAGCCCCAGAACATCACACTGCCGCCACCTTTTTGACTCTTTGTATGATGTATTTATTGTGGAATGCAGCTTTACATCGGATGAAACTCCACGTCTTCCAAAAAGAGCCTTTGAGCTCTTTTTGGCCAGCAGCAGTAACTCCCCATGGATGCCGTTTTGGCAGTCTCGAGTGTCTTTCCTATTGTGGAATCATTAACATTGACCTTAACTGTTGCAAGTGAAGCGTTGAAGAGCTCTTGAAGGAGCTTTAAGTTCTGGTTGGGTGACCACTTCTGTGAGGGCTCACCATTGTTTTCTTCATTTGTAGATAACGGTTTTCACCTTGGTTCCCTGGTGTCTCAGAGCCCTAAAAATTGGTACCCTTTCCATACATTCACTGATTTTGTTTTTCCTCTCTACTTCTATTTCTGTAGTTAGGGGCAGCATTTGCTTTTCAAATTTAAGAAATTTAAGCCTACTTTGCATCACCAGGATTTACCTGAGTGAAGTTTGAACTGATCTGGCAGTAATCGTGTGCATGAATGTGGCTAGTCTAACTGGATCTGATTATCAATTACGTTTTGTTATTGGTGGATTTAAAAACTAAACAGGATTAGGTAGGTTTGGATAGTTTTTTTCCTTCAATACATGAAAAACTCATTTAAAACTTGTGCATTTTGTGTTTACTTGCGTTATTTTTGTCTAATATTAAAATTCGTTTTCATGACCTAAAACGTTTCAGTGTGAAAAATACAAAAATGTAAGAAATCCAGAAAGGTACAAACAATTTTTTCGAGATATCATGGATAACAGTTTTGAAATTTAAAAAAGAAATTGTTCATCAAAAAAGCCATACAGAACTTATTTTGTTTAGCCAGAACAGCATTGAAAAAACTGAGGACCTCGCTTATGGCTCCGACATTACATCACATCAAATCCCTCTATTGTTTGTGAATCAGCACGCTGACAGAGTGAAGACTATCACAACATCATCGGCGGTCCGGCTGTCCTCCCTCGCCCCTGCCTCAACTTCTTACCGCAGTAAAAACACCCACTAAACAGCCAGACGTTTAATTGTCCTGAGAATATGCAAAGCAGCAACCCCATTTGTGCACTTTTTGTGCTTAGTCATTCTTACTCTGCCCTTTCTTACCTTTGCCACCGCCCTCCTCTCTATTTGCTGCTGTGTCCAGATGAGGCTGAGCTGGGAGCTTGTATTCGGGCAGCTTGTCTCTGTAGCTCAGCAGCGCTGGGGTCCTGCCCTTCACTAAGGACGCTCAAATAAATGATTCCCTACAGAGAGAGTGCCTCAGCAGTCCTCAGAGGCGTGAGCAGGAACTGTGATGAGATACGAGCACAGGGACGTAAACTCCTGTGGAAGCCTGCTCAGCTTTCAAGGCTATTTCTTTATAAAGTATAAAAAACATTTTTGCCATTCTGTCACAACTCCTGAAAAACTGTGAATCAGTAAGATATAGCCAATGCCAATTAAAGTATTTGTAATCAATTAATCCATCAATCAATCAAGTTTAATTTGTAAGGCCCAAAATCACCAATAACAATTTGCCTCTGAGGGCTTTTTTTATGTGTAATGTGTTTGTAACAGAGTTGTATCTATCATTTTAAACCTACTTGACCTCCCCATTCAGCAACCTGACACACACAGGTCATACCATACTCAACTCACAGAAGTGCCCTTTGGTTATATCTCAGACAAAAAGGACAAAATATTTTTCTAATTTCTAAAAAAATGGAAGTATGGCTTTTCAGGGAGGTTCTAAACTTTATTTTCTATTATCTTCTTTGATATTCATCCTCGCTTTCACACCGACACGGCTCCATGCCGGTTCTGGACCGTCCAGAGCGTTCACACTTTTAAAAAACACCAGACCAAATTAGAACCAGATTTTTGACATCGGCCTTGGGATTTGGTCCCACTTAGACCAGTGTGAACGCGGGCTGAATGGGTTTCTCAGACCTAAAAACGGAACCAGAGGCAGTACGAGAACCGTGTCGGTCTGAAAGGCCTATCTGGTATTTGACATATAAGGGATGGGTACTCTACTGCCACTTTATATGTATTTTAAGCAGTGGTGAAAAACTTCAGTAATAGTGTGGACAAGGCCTCAGAGATGGGAGGCACCCTTTGAGAAGGAGCCAGCTGTTGTCAGTATAATCTAATGCAGTGTTCCACTCACACTCTGCGTACTTGAGTGCTGCTTGATAGAACTGAGTTGATTTAGTATTAACATAGGTATCAAAAATGAAGATAATGCACCTGTGCGACAATCCCCAGTTTATTGAAATTCTATACACCAATATTCTTAAGCATGGATACATTTCAGCAATTCTAATGATTGCCTATGTGTTTCTCTATGGAAACACAGGTTGCTTACAGACTGAAGAGAAAACCATAATATGTAAATAAGCCTTCAGAAATGAAGGAAACTGATGATTTTTTTTTCCTCATACAAGCATCAGACATTTGTACAGTCAGATCTGAGACTGCAGTAGAAGTAAGTGCTGGTACCCAAGGGGCTCTGCAGAGACATGAGAGGGTCACAACCTCAGCTGAACCCACTGTCTATCATGCTTAACCCCCAGAACGATGCAGCTGCTGACAGACCGATATGTTTATTTCTCCTGACATGAATAAACTTCTGTAGATGCAGCAAAGTGCCAGAGAAATGCCCCCTTGTTGGTTTATCCCACCTCTGCCCTGCAGTAACGCCATGGGCACCTCTTACCTTCTTTCCTTTCTACCTCTGCTGTCACTCCTCCAAAAAAATGCAGTTACTCTGGCAACAAAGCTCCTGTCTTGTCTCAACAATTCCTCAGACAGCTCTTAAACAGACAGCTTGTGTCGCTGAGTTGCCCTGCAACAGGAGTTCTCCACCTCCTGTTTTACATCTGCTGCTCACAGATATCCTGATGAGAATCTGCGTACATAAAGAACATGTCGAGGAGGAAGCCCCGTGTGTTTGTGTGAGGTTTGATTTCTGCAGCAAAGCGGCATCTCCAGCGCTTGTCGATCCAGGATTCATTAAATGATGCGTTGACATTAGTTGAACCTTACCTTCTTGTCATGGGTTTACAACCCCTCTGGGAATCGTGAGCTGATGTCACCCCCCTGCACCGTGAAGAGCCTGCACTCATTCTTCCCTCAGAACCTCTCCTTTCTCCTCTGCTGCTTCATTTTCTCCAGCTAAAAGGAAGGAGAAGTGCAAATAGTGCTCTTTTCCCATCCTTCATTGGCCGTCTTACTGTTCCTTGGAGAATTACACTCTTGCCATGCATGTGTGACTTAACATGGCTGCAGCACACCACGCTGAGGGCCTCCCTCTGTGAAGGAGACATGGTGGGTAGGGAGAGTGAGATGCAGAGTGACAGGGGAGACATTTGAGTGTTGCCCATTGAGGAAGCGGTACTCTGTGGCCACGCATACGTTGTGCATGTTAACACGAGCACAAATACACAACACAGACATAATATTCCAGCTTTGTTATATGGAAAGACATTGGTGGTTTGAAGGTGTTTAAAGTTGAATTATAACTAAAAGGGAACGACTATATCATGAGTATTAAAAAAAACACACAACTGAATATATTTGAAGTAGCTTATTTGCATCTATTGCCAATGCAGTATTGATAAGTCTCTCTTGAAACAAGTCATTGGTGCTTGTTCATATATTTATCCGGGTAATTCATTCAACAGAAAATTAATCATCAATGGGTTTGATTAGGGCAAGATATTGTTGCCTGAAAAATTGTTTCAACATTTTTTTAAACCATATCCAGATACACAATATTTATCATGACATTTCTCTTCAAATGCTCTTCATAAATGCTAGGACTGGGCCACAAAATCTAATATCACAATACTTTTACCATATACTTAGTTATCAACACTGCAAAGATATTGTATGGATGACTACTATTTGACATTTGTTAAAATTTTACTGAAATACAGCTTTTCAAAAAAGGGAAAAATCAACACGATGATAAGTGTTACTCAAAATCTCAAATGATACATATTCTCCTTTCATGCTAACAATATATAGCTCACCTATTGTGCAGTCCCTGTTTTGACTATCAATCAATTGTGTTTTATTTAGCAAAAAAAAACAAAAAATGTCTATAATGGCACCAGCTTCTTTTTGAGGCTGTATAAGCACAGCTGTACTTTGAGCAAATCAAAAAACAGATGTAATGATGTACCATGTTCGCCATCCCATTTCAGCATCTTCACATTCTAACATATGCTAATTACAGCCATAATTTGGTCAAATTAAAATTGGACTCCTTGATTGTAGATGAAAAATCAGGGGGAGTTTTGTAGTCTGTATTTCAAATTTTCAAATTTCAAATCAAATATTTGGCCATTCCAACTGGTGCATGTTGAGATATTTCACTAGCGAAACCTCTGAGCTGCTGGTGGTGCTCATGAAAATTCAAGGAGTTTCATAAGGCTCCTACTGAATTTCCCAGAAATCCACCCCAAAACTGTTCAGATATCTTCAGAGTCTAAAGAGAAGTGCTTGACTGACAAGGCCAGCAGATATTGCCATTTCTAGAGCCCCACCATTAACGTGGCTGAGAAAACATCAGAATGTAACTGGTAGAGGTTTCTCAAATATGAGAAATGTAGACTTATTGGAAATATTTCAAATTTATTAATTTAAAGAAGAAAATCGTGGTGCACAGAATCTTGAATTCATTGGCAGGTGTTCCTCTATGAAACAAAGGCCGATGGACGTCCACAGCGGGAAATTGCAAAACTCCAAACTCCATCGTTATCTCTCTCTCTCTCCATCTCTCTCCTGGTTTTCTGACACTCTGTACTCGCCGCACTCTGTCTCCGTCTCTCTGACTTTGGCGACTTCTTTTGGACAGACACAATCAAAGTCTGCATGTGATGACGCAGTGACTCAGATGCACCTTTGCTGAACACCCACGGATGCTGCTGCTGAATCACGGCGCAGTGTGTGCGTCAACACATACTCATTTCTTTAGAGATTATGCACAGCTGTTTCAGTGTGTCTGTGCATGCACAAGTTGTATGATTTGTACTAACATTATTGTTTCTTTCAATGCTTGTATGCTTGTATGTGTGTGTGTGTATTTTGTAGTCTGGTGACGTAGCAAACCTAATTTAATCAGATCACAGGCGCTCTGTTTCCTGTCAGTTGGCTAAATAAGATTTCCCCAAAATTGCATTTTGCTGGCCTGCTATCCTTTACGAGCAGGAACACACTCGACCCGAGACCTTTGTAATGTTTGCTTCATTTACTTTGCTTTTATTAACCATCTAACAGCGTCTGCATCAGCACTTTCAATATTAACAGCCTGAACCTTTGGCTGGTGCTCTTCTTTATGACACAATTTTCTCACCTCTCCTCCCTCTTTCACTTCCACTTTCCTGCTCGCTCCTTCACCGGAGCATCCCCCACATCAGCCGGGTCAAGTCTGTCCAGGACACGTGGGATGCCAGCGATGTGGAGGTAGGGCAGGAATAACAAACATTGTTTGGTTTCGAAAACTCACTCAAATACATATAAGGACACATTAGGCCTCTCAGTGGACAGTTTACATATGATATATGACTGGTTGGGTATGGAATTTAAGTGTTTCCTAGTGATTCCAGCTTCTCCAGGCTCTCCAGAGTCTCTGTACTGTTTCACTACTGCTCGTGAAAGTGAAGGGATTACACTTGAAGCACATCGCCCCTATTCTCACAGACCCGGAACAGGAAAATGGTAACGCTGACATTCAGTCTGCACTCAATCGCTAGAGTAGACAGGGAGGATATCATCTCTCTGAATGTCCGTTCGTCCTCTGACAAAATTTTAGTCTCGTCTCGTTCACGAAAGTTTAAATGCAACGAGGAGGCGATGGTTGTTTGCTGAGCTGGGAGGAGCAACATGTCAAACATGGGGCACTCATCGATTGTTATACCGTGCACCTCGTGAAGATGTTTTGGCCACCAGGTGGCATTTTAAGAAAAAAAATGGTCATATTTTCTGCCATATCTCCATTACTATGAGTCCAATCTACACTAACTGAAATGCAAATTGATCAGGAGATCATATACCTTCATTGTGACAGATTAAAATGTGTCCTGCTGTGCTTCCATCTTTGCTGCCTTTGTGTGCATCAGGGATTTACAGGGAGAAACCCCCGTTGTTGCATCTCAACTGATTGTACTTGTTTTTTTCCTGTGAAGTTCTTTGGCAGAAGTTTTCCAAATCAGATCCCTCTTCACTGGGACACAAATGGATGATATCATACGTGTCAAAATACTGGGGATATGATTCAATTTATTGTGATAATGAATGTAAGGTTATATATTGCAAATGCTTATTTTAGAGAAACAATCATAACATAAGAATACTTTAACATCTGCATAAGAGCTAAGCTTTGCATTACTTCAGCATCTGGATCAGAGGTAAAGCAGCATATGTTTTTTAAAAATAATTTGTGCATTTACTGCAAGAAAAACTTACTTTTAATATCAGAAGTAATGCTGATAATCAAGATGCTCAAGATGGAGCTACTAGGCAGGAGACAAAGAGGAAGACCAAAGATTCATGGATGTGGTGAGAGAGAGATATTGCAGAGGACAGGGAGAGATGGAGGATGATGATTTGCAGTGGCGACTCCTAGAAAAAGCTAAGTAAAGCTGAAAGAAGAAAAAAACTGCATACATATACTTAAATTTATATTATTGTGCAAATCTCACAATGCAAAACATAACAATACATATTTAAAAGTGAAATTGCGTGCAAAACTGTACCATTATTTTTTGTCACTATGGAAATTGTAGTCAGGGGACATTTTCTCAACTGTACAATGAGGAAACATGCTACTTGTAATTGGGGTCTGCAGATCAATAAGTCACTACAAAGTTAAGAGTTTTATCTAGCTTAATGTAGCCAATTTGGGGTCAGAATGATTGGTTGTGAGACCATTGTTTAAAGACATACCTATTTAATCATTGTGCATATCAATGAAGTCTTCAAAAACACCTTTGACCACTGTTAGAATTTCTTCAGTTCCCTAAAGGGATGAATAACATAACATTAGAGAGATGTTCACACTTTGTTCAAAAGGAAACATAGTTGTCATTTGAGAAATCTGTCAATGAGAAATATGTGTTGTGGGCAAAATTGTAGGAGTGGGGCTCACAAGTCAAAAATGCGCTTTTGCTAAACTTTGAATGGATCATGTCCCTGTCTGAACACAGCAATTGGGGATGAGCAATACACAGATAGAAATGATGTTGACATGAGCCTTGAGTTGTGATTATGAGTGGATAATAACTGGGATGTAATAGGGGTTTGATTTTAATACAAACAAACTATGTCAGATGGTTGGATTTGGTAGCGGTGTAGGAACAAAAAGTACTGAGGGCTCTTTCTTCTGTGTTAACCCCCCCCCCTTCCTCTGTAATTGATAACTGTAAGGAGAGTATAAGGGTTATTTTATGATGAGTTCATTGTTGAGGCCTCTGGAACTATTGTGGCCCAATTTAACTTCCACCCAGCTAAAGCATGATAGCATTTTGCATTCAATAAGGTGCGTCAAATTTCCCTCAGGGGTTTTGCCTCACGCTGACTTACTGTAATGACCTTTACTGAGTTCCTGCAGATATATCCTATTCCTTCTCATCCCAAAGGTCGCAGAAAAGTTGAAAGTCAATGATAAATGCTTGAATACATGCAATTAAATGTTTAATTCACTGAACTCCATGTGAAAATATTCCGATGTCCTATCTCCTTATCATTCCTCTTCTGCTTTATGCGCCGGAGTCAGGGTCAAGCCTGAGCAAATCACCTCCTAACTGTGATGCGAGGTTGCAGTCCAGACAGCCTCCAGTCAGGGACCATACATACATACACTCATTTACACATATAGCACCTCATTTATTGATTATATCCCCACTTGTGCTTAAAGTGGGCTTATATTCTACAAGAAATGATGGCTTTTGTCTGTATCTTGGTCGCTATAAAGGGGTATGATTTACTGTATTTGACATTGTGGCGTTCTGCGTGTAAATAGGTCTGTATGCACTCTTGCAGATGGATGTAGAACAAATGAGAGTTATAATTCCCACTGCGTGAAGGAACATGCATGGTTTGATAAATGAAACCCCAATTCTCGATTTATATGATGCCACAGCAGAGAGGAAGGATCAGGCTTTTCAATTTTTTGTTGCCATGGAAATCACAATTTCTTTGTTTTGTTTACTGACTGTCATCGTCTGCAACTGCTTGCCATCTGGAACATTAAGCTGTCGACATAAAGGGGGGACATGTTGACTTTAAGTTCCAGATAGCACCCTTGGGGTGTCACACGCTTCCTAAATTTTGAAGCCACTGTGTCATGTGTTAATTTCCACGACCTTCCTCCAGGGTTTTGTGTTTTGGTTGGGTTCTCCACCGCTCTTTGACCTTCAGAATAAAATGCCACAGTGCTGCATGTATTTCCAGAGCTTACTCAGAGGATAAGAGAGGCATGTTGGGAGATTTTGGCAGATGGATTGGACCCAGGGATTATCTCTCCAAGGAAATGCTCAATGGAGGAAATGAGGGCAAAAGGCATACATGTTCCAAAGCGCTGGAGCCATTTCAACAAATAATCTTGTAGCAACAGAAAGCAATGGAACCTGATAAGAAAATAGAGATCAGAACATCTGAGGGCCAGCTAGAATATTCTCTTCACCTGTTGTTTGGGATGTCAAAAAGTCAGAAGTAAGATAATGGGCAGGAAAACACAATAGGGTTATATGAGGGGTCATTAAATTCATCCTGTCATAAAACACTGAAGAATCATTGATCTGAAGATAGAATAAGTAACCTGGGGAAGGTGATGCCGAAGAAACAGCTGAGGGTCCGATGAGGGTTTCAGGAATTTCAATGAGCTAACAGGTAGGGTTTTGGGATTATTGGATCAGGCTAAGCATTGTCAGCACTGATATCAGAAGGTCAAATCAAATCAAATCAAATCAAATTTCATTTGTATAGCCCAGAATCACAATTTACATATTATTTCACTATGCTTTGAGACACTGTACGGATGTGACACCCTCTGCCCTTAAACCCTCGAACCCTCGTTAGGAAAAACTTAAAAAACCCTAAAGAGGGAAAATAAGAAACCTCAGGAATAGATGTCGCTTGTACAGAACACAACAACATGACAATAACGGTTTAATAAGATTTTTTGAGTTCCAGATATATTATGGGTATAGTATGTTGGTCCAGAAGTCATTGTAATCCATGGGCTAGGCTGGGCAATCCAGCCTAGGAACCAAGTCACAGAGTCTCCTGTCCTAATTTGAGCAGTAGGTGTCAGGAAGGACAGCAGCAGCAGCTCCCACCGCGATCTAGAAAGACCTGCAGGATGATAAAGCACAAAGACTCCTGGGAAGAAGTAAAGTTAGTGTAAGGATATGGACATTTAGAGGAGCAGAGATGGAGTCAGAGTCAGAGGGGGGAGAGAAGAGAGGTCAGTGCATCATGGAGTGTCGCCCCAGCAACCTAAGCCTATAGCAGCATAAATAAGGGCTAGATAGGCCAGCCTTAACTATAAGCTTTATCAAAAAGGAAGGTTTTAAGCCTACTCTTAAAACCAGGCAGTGTGTCTGCCTCCCGTACCGAGACTGGAAGATGGTTCCACAGGAGAGGAGCTTGATAGCTGAAAGCTCTGCCTCCCATATGCTTTTGGAGATTCTTGGGATCACCAATAACCCTACATCAATGGAGTGTAAGGTTCTGGATGGGTGATAGGGTACTATGAGCTCTTTAAGATAAGATGGTGCCTGACCATGAATAACTTTGTAGGTGTGGACAAGGATTTTAAATTCTATTCTGGATTTAATAGGGAGCCAGTGCAGAGAAGCGAGTACGGGGAAAATATGGTGTCTGATCTTAGTTCTAGTCAGTACACGCGCTGCTGCAATCTGGATAAAATGAGGAGTCTTTAAAATCTTATTAGGGCAGCTTGAAAATAAAGAATTACAGTAATCCAGCCTGGAAGTAACAAATGCGTGAACTAGGTTTTCTGCATCTTGTTGAGACAGGATGTGCCGGATTTTAGCAATGTTACGGAGGTGAAAGAAAGCAGTCCTTGAAATCTGTTTTAGATGTGAGTTAAAAGACAGCTCCTGGTCAAAGATAACACCCAGGTTTCTGACAGTTCAGAAACTTTGATCTATTCCATTTTCATGATGAATGACTCTATTACCTTGCTGTTACCTAACTTGAGCATATAAATGATGTCAACCTGAAAGTCTGCAAGACAGGTTTTTTAGGAAAAAAGTGTGAAAATACAGGCTTTTATTATAAGTGATATTAACTGCAGCACAATATTTGACCCTTTTTGCTTGTGATTATATACAGTGTAGTCTGGAGGAATGTTTTCATTTTTCCGTCCATCCCATTGCCAACATGATATCTCAGTAACACTTTCATGGAAATTCTTCAAATTTAGCACCAACCTTCATTTGAAGTCAAGAGTGAACTGATTTTAGTGCTCAGAGGTCAAAGGTCAGGGTCAGTGGAGCACTGCATCAGTTCTATGGTCAGTAATGTGATGTCTCAGGCTTGCTTAGAGCAAATTTATTCACATGTGGCACCAACATTCGATTGGTTTCAAGGATGAACTGATTACTAGTACATTTTGGCCATAAGATGAAGGTAATTGTCACTGTGACCCCATTTTTTAGACAGAACTTAAACATTTTTAAGGTAATTGCAAAAAAGTTTCACACAAACTCTGCCGATCTTCAGTGTTGCCAGGTAAAGAATCCATGTTTCTAACTTCTGTGCAGCAACATCCATATTTAAAGCATCCTATACAGGCTTGTCGGATTTTGCTGTTATTTGAGTTTCTGGCGATAGTCATTGCACTGTGTGAACAAACTTTCCTGTCCGGCAGTCACTACATACTAAATATGAGTCTGGACTGACGAGGATGGAAACTGCAACTTGGCTTCTGTGTGGAGGCAGTTTAAAAACCATAAAATATATTAGCCTATCAATGAAATGCAGCATTGTTGAAGCTTCTTCTTACTGTGTCTGTGAGCAGTGTTCAGATGTTATGTTCTGTCTCCCTGTCAGTTAATGGCTGCTGTGGGAAACAATGCAGCCAAGGCCAAATATGAGCAGAAGGTACCTTCTTTCTACTACAGACCAACCCACACCGACTGCAAGTAAGTACTCACTTGTGACTTTTAAACATGAATGCTGGAGATTCAACCATCTATCTCCTACAGTGCTAATATATATGTTTAATGGCCACAGTCAATGAGATAGAGAAAATATTTGCTAACTCAAGTAAGCTACTTGCTAGACTAACCTCTGCCTAGCTGAGCTGGCTCCCTGTACTCCTTGTATTTTTGAGCACAGGAGAGTTTAGAAAAAATAGTGCAATCAAAATCTACCATATAACAGTAGTAAGTGCTTTCTTTTACATGGTTATTAAATATTTGGTCAGTAAGTTCTCCAGTAAACTTTTGTAATGGTACTTAGTATACCTCAAAAGCCATTTTTTAGGACAAAATATCAAAGACGACTGAAGTTTATTTGTATTTTGACTACTGTTTCCTCCTGTGTAATTAGTTAAAAGATGATGTGTATAATTTTTTTGCCATTTTCTAACAGTGACTAGCTAACTTATCCTTGTGGGTGTCTTTTTCATGGATCTTGACATGCACTGTATAACAAAAATGCAATGAGAAAAAAATCCCATGCAGGCCATAAAGGAGCCCTAATGACCACCAACATTAAATAGACATTGACAAGACACCTCAAATCTTTCATGAATTACATTAATGCTCCATGTAATAATGTGATAATCATAACTGGTAGATTTATATTTTCGGCTTTTCTGCCTGTCTGTCTGATTCTCGTGAAACATAATATCTTAGGAATGCCTGTAGGGTATTTTTAAAACAGAAATTCACTTCACCTCAAAGATGAACTGATTTGTTTAAGGCCAGTGTGACCTCTAGCTTAATTCATGCATATGTAATATCTTGGGAATGTCTTGTGGGGAATTTCTTTGAATTTGGCACAGATTTGGTTCAAATGTCTCTGGCACATATGATTAAATGTTGGTGGTCAAAAACCATCTTTAAAATACATTGATAAAGGTCGAAGGTTGACTGTGACATTGCAATCAGTGCTAATATGTATACCAGTACATAATTAAAGGTGATTTCATCCTCACTTATTAGTTTTAGTTCCTTACAAAATTAAAAATATATAGATATTTTTTTTTCCACATAGTCAGAAATTCCAGTGTTTGTGTCAAAAGTAAAACTGTCCATTTGAATTTATAATGTCTCATACATCTGTAGACTGAAACATCACCATTTTGGATTATTAAGAAACATTCATTTTTTTATTAAGTAGACTCATTGTCAAAAGAGGAAATAATAACGTTCCAGTCTTTCATTTTTCCTCTTTACTTATTAACATAGTGGCTTGCTGTTCACAAAGCACTCCTCTTTTTATCTCTTTACAAAGCCATTGCATGGTAGAGTGCTTACTGCAGGTCAAAAATTATGCATATGCATTGGCTTGAAAATAGCCTATTATTTCTGTGCTACTTTTTATAAAGAACTGAGTTGAAAGTTAACTGTGTGTGTTTTTTTACGCCTCCAGGCTGCTGAGAGAGCAGTGGATCAGGGCCAAGTACGAGAGGAACGAGTTTGAATTTATCGAGAAACAGGAGCCTTACTCGGCAGGTATGTGCACAATGACAAGTTTTACTTTACTTCTGAAATTTTGGTGCTTTGGTGCTTTCTTTATTAGTACCTCCTGTGACTGATACAAGACATGGCCACTTAAATTTGGTATTAACTGAGAATTTATATCCCCAAAATTTCAACTTAATGCCACATCTTTGTTATGAGTCAGGACTTTGGGCAGATGGGGCAGACAAATCAAGCTCAGTAAAACAGTTTTTTATTGTTAACGGCAGGCATGGGTCAACACCAAAAAGCAAACATCCAAAAATTCAACAGAAGGAAAATGAAAACACTAAAAAAGGACACAGGGAGATACATAGACTTAAATACACAGGGAGGATGGAGATAATTGGACATCACGTCGAGGTGGGGCCAATAGCAGGACACAGGTTAAACACAGGAGAGTAATCTAAAGGAGGGAAAATAACAAAGGAAGGAAACATTTCAAAATAAAACGGGAACTACAAGAAGATAATAACACAAGTAACAATCAGGACAAAACAACAGCAGCGAGGATGTAGAAGCCAAACCTTACACAATAACTGAAAATTAAACATGAAATAAACAGATAACAAATAATAACACAGAAAATGAACAGCAAATATTTAGAAACTCAAAAGTGTCAACCATAAGTCAGACCACCTTAAACAAAAAAATGTTAAAATATGATGTCATGTCAATTCTCAGCATTCAGAGAAGGTCTTAAATTTAAGAATGAAAATCTGGCAAAATCAATCCCACTGTTGTGTTGGCAGCCGGGCCGTTAATTTTCTTATGCTGAAACATTGATCAGATATGTTCAAGATTTCAGTAATTAGCTTTTACATATAGTACAATAACTCATATTCAGAGTGATTATGTGAATGCAGAGGCACTGAATAACACCAAATAATACAATAGCTGAGAAAGCCCAAAAAAGGACACAAACACATGTACATAATTACGCATGCACAGGCACACTCATATAAGGAGGTTTTCCCTCTGAGAAAAAAAGATGGCTCACGTGTTGTTGTGTCAGTGTTGCGTTGTTTACTCTTCGATAAGCAGAACCTTGAAAACTCCTTGGACAGACATTTCCCTGCGGATGCCAGAAGCTTGAAATTCAATTAGCCTGAAACCTCCAGCGCCCACTTTCAAACATTCATCGTCATTCTTCTGTTAAGTGCTTGTATATTCGTCTGCAGCTCAAAGCACCAG
Organism: Mola mola; assembly: GCA_001698575.1. Lineage (NCBI taxonomy): Eukaryota > Metazoa > Chordata > Actinopteri > Tetraodontiformes > Molidae > Mola > Mola mola. The sequence goes on from KV751339.1 coordinate 10,601,242, forward strand.
TGTTATATTCAAGCAGTGACACTGAAATTGTCATTGCTATTAAGACAGTGTGTGTGCATGGTGCTCCACTGTAACAATAGATGAGGTCATTACAAGCCAATCAGAAAGCTCCATCTTCAACAAGACAGTCAAATGTATATAAGTAGACTCATAGAGACCATACACACACACACACACACAAACACACGTTATTACTCTAAATATTGTATCCTCACAATTTTGGTTTAAAGCAAAAGTTGATCCAAACAAAGATACTAACACACACAGAGGATTACGTGGCAATTTTTAATATTATATTGGACTGACTTCCATTCTTGTGTATAGCCTCATTAACACCCCCAAACCCAACACTAACAAATTCTTGCTAACCCTAACATGACATGACTAAATTCAATACAGACATTACAGTTTTGCCACAATAGGACTGGTCTTTGGTCCCCAGGAGGACAATTGGTCTTGTCAAAGTCATTGTTTGTGTCAGAGAATGTCCCCAAAGATTAACAAAAACACACACACACACACACACACACACACATATAAATGCCATGCACCTCACAACAAGTGATGAAGAGAGCATGGCAACACAAATAGAGATGACCAAATGACTCTGGTTATGTGGGTTTGGGAATGGGAGGCTGAAGCTGACTGCTGCCAGAAACTTGGCCTACACAGTGGCTAATGTGGATATTGATCCTGCATGCAATGGATTGGCGGAAAGGAAAAAAGAAAGGATTGTCATGGAAGGAGATGAGGGTGGGGACAAGGACTGCTATTGATCGATGAGGTAATGCCAGTGTAGGTGAAGGCTTCATGTCGGAGACATTCCAGCGACAAACACAGACATGCCAAGAAGGAGCAGAATGAGGGCGGATGATGAGAAGACAGAAGAGAGGAAATCAATGTCAGTGGGCCTCTTCTGTACATACTATACATGAAAGTTTGTCTTTTCATGTCAATTTTCTACTTGAAATTGTAGGATATTCATAATTATCATTACCATTCATAATTTCCCTATTCCATTGTTACCTGTCACGGTCACACCTCCATTAATTTTCTGATTCCCTAATGACAAACATGGTCGTCCCCCCGTCACAGACGCATCCCCACAAAGTAGCCAATGGATGATTGAAGTAAAAAGGCGCGGTAAGAATCAAAGATGGCACACAGCTCTGTGCAAGTAATGAATCCGTCAATTCAATTCATTCTATCTCCCATCATTTTGGTTTTCATTTGTGTATAACAAGTTGAAAGCCACATGGATCCAGACTACAGCTGGACTTAAAGAGTTGGTGGCGCTCTTGTGGCTCCCTTGACTACCTATAACCTTTGACCATATGAAAGTCCTGTCCTGGACCTAGTCTCCAGTTGTAAAACCGTGAGAAAGTTATGTTGTCCTTTTTTTCCTTGTCTCTCATTTTTCTTCTTAAAGCTGGGGTTTATAACTCCATCCTTATTTGTAAAATCAAGCATTAGACTTTTCCCGCCCTTCCCTTCTTGCTACTGGTCTGTAATTCTGCCCTTTCAGACAGTTGTTAAGCTCTTGAGAAAGGTTCATGCACAATCCTTTTGACATGTCAGCATTCATGTTTTTGGCTCTTTGCAGTGTATGTTGTTGGTAAAACAGAAAGATGCGCTTTTCTTGCTTTGATATCTGCTGTCTGCTGTCATAATAGACTTTTTTCAATCTATGAAGAAGTGCATGCACATTTACCTTTGCAGAATAACCAAAAGGAACACACTCTCTCCAAAATGAAAGAAAGGAAAAGTGCCGTCACAGGATAGATTTTTGTAAAACTTGAAGATAGAGCATTTTGCCCCAAAAGGGCTCAAAAGTTTTTGGACAATTGACTGACAAGCAGTTTCATGACCAGGTTTAGTCTGTTTCCTTGCAGATAAAAGATCTGGAGTTGGTTTCAGGTGCTGAATTGGCATTTGGCAGCTGGCAGAGCTATCAATACCAAGTCAAAGGAGATATTAATGCAAGTGAAGGAGGCAATCAGGCCATCAGGTGGAAAAATAAATCTATCAGCGAGATAGCAAAAACTTTAGGAGTGACTAAATTAACAATTAGGCACATGCTTAAAAAGAAAGAACACTGCTGAGCTCACCAACATCAAAAGGCTTGGAAGACCATGGAAGAAATCCAAAGTGGATGATTGCAGAATTCTTTCCTTGGTGAATAAATAAATCCTTCTCAACATGGAGACAAGTCAAGAATCTTTGGTGAAGGTAGGTATTTAATTGTAAAAGTCTACAATAAAGAAACATTCATGAACAGGAAGGCCAGATTAGACTTTGCCAGAAAACACCTCAAAGAGCCTCCCAAGTTCTGACATCAGATTTTTTGAAGAAAACCAAGATACACCTGCATCAGACTGATGGGAAGACAAAAGTCTGGAGAAGGAAAGGAACGGCTCGTGATCCAAAGCATTGTGTTAAACAGGGTGGAGGCAGTGTTATGGCATGTATGGCTGCCAATGGAACCGATTTACTAGTTTTTATTGATGAGTTGACTACTCACAGAAGTATCAGGATGAATTCTGAGGTGTACAGGGCTATACTCTCTGCTCACATTCAGCCAGATGCTTCAAAACTGATTGGACGGCGCTTCACAGTGTAGATGGATAATGACCCTAAACATAATGTGAGAGCAACTTAAGCCTTTTTGAAGGCAAAGAAATGGGATATTCTTCAATGGCCGAGTCAGTCACCTGATCTCAACCCAATAGAGCAGCTTTTCAGCTGCTTTTCAGAAAAAACTGAAGTCAGAAAGACCCACAAACATGGATCAACCATGCAAATGGACTGGACTGGAGGCCTGTCAAAGCAGCTCCAGGGAGGAAACTCAGAATTTGGATTTTAAATTTTCATCCAAGTATTAAAAATTACTGCTATATTTACAGTGATCTTAGTTTTGCTTTTGTGCCCCAGAACATGGAGGGACTAGAGTATAAAATGGCTATAATTCTTAAATGGTAAATGGCATATTTCTTAAACAAGCTGAGAGTCTACACTGCATCGAACACATCTTGATTGTTTTATTACCAATTAATTGTGGTGGTTAATAGGAGCAAAATTCTAAAAACTGTGTTATTGTTATTGACCAAACTAAATGTGAAAGCAGTGAGCTGAAAGAAAAAAATCATTCATTTCTCTGTTGAGTTTTATGTGGGAATTTATTGAGGAAACTACCTTTAAATGTCCTCTAGTTTACAGTAGATGAGCTCCCCTTTCATCATTGTTCTTCCTCTTTCATACACAGGAGAATTTTTTTCCTCTAAAAGTATCACTTCCTTTATCCTGTACTTTTCTTCGTAACCATTCAAGCAACATAAACTCCTTTTTTAAGTGCTTGAGAGGTTTATCGTACAATAAGCTTTTGTCGTAAAAACTTCTGAGATGAAAATTAGTCCCTTTGCAGCTGATTATGCTGAGACGTGTTACTCCTGTTAAGATATGAAAAATAGAGCCAGATTAGAGAGAAAACACTTCACAGCGTGACCAAAATACAAGAGAGAGAGAAGGAAGCAGCGCTGGAAGAGCTTCTCACCAAAATAGTCTGAAGAAGAAGAGGAAGAAGACATTACAGGCTCAAAATAGAACAGCATATCATTAACATGGAAAAGCGTGTTCTTTGATACAGACACAATAAAGTGTCTCTGTATGTATTCTCCTTTGGCGTCTTTGGTCTGTTAGCCATGTGCTCTCTCTTTCTCCCTCCCTCGCCTTCTAAACGCAGCCTCAAACAATCTTTGATTTCTGTTTAACGGAATGATGGCCTTACCGCGACCAGTTCCGGCATCTCACCTTTACCTTCGTAAACACTGCCTCACTTTAATTTCTCACCTAATCTGATGGGTTTTTGATTGCAGCTCCCTAACCACACACACACACCAGTTTTTTCCACTGTCCTTCTCTCTCTTTTTACCCAGGGTACAGAGAGGGGTTTCTATGGAAACGAGGACGAGACAATGGTCAGTTTTTAAGCCGAAAGTTCATTCTGTCAGAGAGGGAGGGAGCACTGAAATACTTCAACAAGCAGGATGTAAGTGGGATAAATGCAGCTGAGCATCATGATGTTTAAAGGCTATTCTCAAAAATAAGACTGGCTGTT
>KV751339.1:10611470-10651245 GCA_001698575.1 Mola mola
GCCGGTAACTGAAAACCTATCAAACCTGCAAAGTGCTGTTAACAACAAATATGCATAAAAACACCGACTCTCAGTGTTCACCATCGCTGTTAAGCTCGCTGGACATGGACGATCCACACCGTGAGGCGTCAAGCTGACGGCTGTTCTCTTCTTTACTTGTACTGTTGAGCATCCTCAGTCATCGTAGACAGGTACTGCTACTTTCAAGGATTGGAATCTACATAACACTTGAACAATGATTTAGGTTTGGCATCTTGTTTTAAACACACACTTTTGTGTTGACCTTTCAATCGCAGAGATCGTTTGTTTCATTGCAAAAGTCTTGACATAAATACATACAAATCTGAACTCAAATGGCAGTGTTAATTTTTTTTTTCGGGTTCTTTTTAATTTCAGAATATCTGTGTCTTCTTTCAGATACACATTCATTGAAGGATTATTGAGATTTATCGTGACTTATTTTCATGTATGGGCCATCAAAGCAACATTTCGTCCGAGGACTAAAATTCAGTTTCCATGAGTATTTTAAATTCAGATAAAACACTTGAACTTTATCACTCCACAAAGGGTTTCCGGAGCTTCACAGAAAAATAAAAAAAAAAAAAGGTGTTATTTTCCCTACGCAGCTTTAATATAGCTAAGGGCTTTTAAAACTCGTAAATGAACAAAATATACATTTCTTACAATATAATTATCGTGAAATTGTAAACAAAAGTGCGTAAATAATATTTATTTAAATCAAATTAGGATCGCAGGGCTTGTGGTGACTTGTTTTCTTTTGTTGTTGTGTTTAATTCAGTCAAGAAGACTCCTGCAACACTGTTTTTCAGAGAAGCTCCAGAAATGTTTTGAAGAAATCAGCAAAGGGTTAGGTAGACAATTACCGGAAACCCTTAAGTTTCTTGTATTGTCACACTTGCAGGATCACAACAATTCATTTGGAAAACTATAAGACTCCCCCACATTGAAATAAATGAGGTGATCCTTAAAAGTCTGAAACATCAGATTCTTCTGAAACTTGTTTTCTGAGCAGCCAACGTGACTTTGAAGGTGCGTTTGCATCCATTTATCCAGCATATGGAGCTCTTCTGTAAGTGTAATCAGGGAGACCACATATTGTTGCCTATAAATCAGGGTGACATCTTGATGTGCTGAAATTCTGTCATCTCACAGAGGAATATCATCAAAGAGGAGTGGAAGGAGCAGAATCGCTGACCGGTGATGCTCGAGACATTTGAGGAAACACTTGCTGAAGGGTTGGATGGGAAGTCAATGCCACTCATGTCTGTGGATTAAAAGAAAAGTACAAGAATGAACAGAATGCAGCATAAACTGAGATGTTGTCTCTTTTTTTTCTTTTTTGGATGGCACCCTATTCTTCTTCCCTGTCAAAACCAGGTGTCCCACATAATCCAGAACACAACTAAACCACCAGAGATTTGCGTTTTTCAGTTATTAAAGGCCTAATACTGCTCACCTCTACATATTACAGTAGATGGCGCTCATCAGTCACTTGTAAATGCTCTCCTCGTGCAGCGTTGTGCACTCACAGCAGGTCTGGTTAATGTCTCTAAATGTCACCTGATGATCTCGCCACTCTTACACAAACTTCCACATGCACACGCTGGTTCTAGGACCTTAAGGAATCACGGGAAAATCAATGTTGCTTCTGTCTGGCTCTCTTGTTGTCGTTGGCAAACCAGTTTGTCACGTTAACTGGCTCAGACAGTCGGCCTCTGAGCTGCAGCAGGCGACTCGTACCCACACAGGAAGCGTTTAAAAGCGGGTGGGACCTCGATTCAGCAGCCACTCTGTTTGCGCTGAAGATAATGTGGTCGGTGTGTGCTGGCACACGCAGCGAGCATGTATTAATGGTAAAACTGCTGTTTGTCTGGCTTTGAAAACAAAGACAGACTAATTTCATGCCAACAAGACAAAAAACTATTCCTGCATCATATGAATCATTTCTTGTAAGTTGCCTTAAAAAAAACAACAACAACAAAAAACTGATCCAGCTGTTCTGTAGGAGCTTAGTAAAGTTCTGCTGAACTGCAACTGTGAAATTATTTAATCCTCTCACAGGAAAGACTGGAGGAGCAGCTGTTGGGCTGGAAACAAACTGGAAGTGAAGCAGCAGAGAGAAACTGGTCAGAAAGTAAGAGCAATAAGTCCAGCCAAGGAAGAAAATCGACTTAAGGATAGCAGATTGGAATCTGTCAAGTCTGCTTGGTGTTGCAATGGTGACCATTCTTTCCTTTGAGTCTCATTATAATGTTGTGATCTACTGTTATACTCTGTTGGACTCTGTACCTGATAGCACCTGCATGTGTGTGACATAAAGCACAGTTAATCTCCATGATAGCAAACTCATACACACGTGAAACGCTACAGAAGTGCTCAAGGTGTTGTACATTGCTATCAAAGAGGGCTGATGCTGATCTAAAAATGACAGCCCGACCAAGACGAATATTTTGTAGCTGATACCAATATCAGGGAGTAAAAAAGTTCCAATATCCAATTTTGGCCCATACAGACCACTATTTCGCAAAAATCCCTCTGATGAAGTTATCTGATATTTGTAACAAAGTTGCGCAACAGAGAAGAATATTTTACGGATTAACATGGAACTATTACTGATTTAAATTACAGCAATCCACTGAAACGGTAACGTTCAATGGAAATTTAGTATAAATCACCCCATCTGTTTCTGCGGTGTGTTCATTAAAAACATATTGTTTTGATATTGGCTATTACTGATAACATACAAGCTTTAAGTGGCTTTATTTTGAGTTTCACTGTTCAACTGCATTTATTTCCAACAGAAAAACTCTAAAAACCAACTAAACTACCTGACAAGCACCCAGTGCCAGAATGACACAGTTTGTGCCTATATAGCTAATGAACAGAGAGGAGTCGGTAGTGACCAAAAACAGAGCTAAAACGAGGCCAACTGTGACCCCAAATTAATGATAATGTTGGATATAAAACAACTCTTCAACTTAAATTGTAACTCTATGACCTTGTTGAGTTCAAAGCTTGCTGCTGTTGCCTCCATGTGGGCAAAAAAAATCAGCTATTGCACGTCTAAGGTTTAAGGTTTAATATCTGGTTGGTGGGTTTTGAAGGCACTTAGCAGAGTCAGGCTTGTCTTTATGCTAAGCTAAGTTAGGTTACGCATCTTATTTGTAGCTTCAGACTTGAGAGTATGCACAATCTTTTTTAATTCTCTGCCAAAGTTAGTATCTGTTTAACGGATATTTTTATGAGGCTGACAGGAAACATTTGAGGTCTTGAGCAGGTCTTGTTTTCAGTCTTACTATTTATTATGCAAAGTCGCCACTGACACTTGGAGATGGAATCTCTCTCCCTGTGACTCAAAAAACTGTCATAGCACAGTCATATGTCATTTAAAGCACTTTGCTGTTCTGTTCAAATCCAGTCATTCGGTTTCTGTCCAAATGGAGACATTTTTGGGGGACTTACTTCACTTTACGGCCTGGTGAGCGTTGTGTAGATCGGCTGCTCCCAGCCAGAGGGAGGACTGTGTGGAGGTGGTGCCAAGGCCAGGCCGTTGATAAGCGGTGTGGCGTAAGGCCTGTGAGAGGAGTGAAAGTACGGGTACTGATACAGATGGGCAGGGTACCCCGAGATGGTGCTGTAGAAACTAGAGCTTTGGTGAAGGTCGGTGAAGTCGGACTGGTTAGCGGAGGGTATGGATGTAGCGGAAGAAGGGCAAATGGTTGAGCAGTGGGAGGTGTGCTCCAGTTGTGGAGGTGGAGGAGTGGAGGTGCAGGAGCTGCTGTGGCAACCTGGGCTCATCTGCTCAGTTTTAACCTGAGGTTTTTGGTTAATGTCCTCGTGGTGCTCGTGCCTGCCTCGGGTTGAAGAGGATTGTGGCATTCCAGTGGAAGCCCCGCTTTTCGGTGTCCAAGTGTGGGAGTGGGAGTGGATGCCTGGTAGGAAGAAGGATCCCAAAAGTTGGCTTTGTCCGTGGCCTGTGTCGGGCGGTGTCATAAGAGTGGCGCCGTGGCCGTTGGGTGAGAGGTACTGGTCAAACTCGTGGACGTCGAATCCGTCGATGGTGCTGATGACGTCGGTGCTGAACTCGGAGATGTCCACGTAGCTGAAGTCAATGTTCTGACGGCTGCCGCTGCTGCCATCTGCAGGCCGATGGCCCTCATGTTTGTTCCCTGTGTGCAGGTCAGTTTTAGGGGTAGTGGGAGGCGTTGGAGGTCCGTGAGACTGACCTGGACAACAAAACCAAGGAAACACCAACCAATATTTTAAAGTTGGAAAATGGCAAACAAATTCATGTCAGATCCATTTATTTAAATAAAGATGATTGACGTGTCGCCACTTAATCCCATTTTACAAAAAATGAAGCCAAAATATCTGGGGTATGAGAGCTGCCATCTTGTGCTCGTGGCACTATTTGGTGAGTCATCACAGTAGTGCCTGGGAAACAGAGCTGTGATATCGAGTTCCTGCCCATAAACTCACCTAATCAAGAGCAAAGCTTAGATGTCAATCCAGATGTTTTACTCTGTCTTTCTTTCATCAAACAACTTAATAAAACCAAATCAATAAAAAAAAATTAAAAAAAAAAGAGAAGTCTACACACTGCAGGCTACCTAAGATGGCAGAAACCATCTTACAGAAAAAAATATTTGAGGAGTAATTTTTTTCGTTGGCTCAAGACCTACCTAAAATAATAAAGGAGGAAGGGATTGTAGCCTATACTGGACCCAGCCACCAGGTGGCGGTCAAGATACTTTGGCTTTATTTTTGTGGAACTTTCCTGTTGTCAATCCTCATATACAGTCTGCGGTAAGATCCAGTTGGTAGTCTCCTCACCTGTCCTGTCTGGATGGTACTGATGGTGAAGCTTTTCTTCACCGGCCAGTCTGGCCACCCTGGATTCTGTCTTCTGATTTAAGCCAGGATACTGCTGCTGCTGTTGGACCAGGCCGGGTCTACAGCCCTCATGTTCCGGTTTGGTGCTCTTGCGTCGCCGAGGCTGGTACTTGTAGTCTGGATGGTCTTTCTTGTGCTGCAGCCTCAGCCTCTCAGCCTCCTCAATGAAGGGACGCTTCTCTGTTTCAGAGAGAAGTCTGAGGATAAGAGGGATGAGATGTTGAAGCTAATGAATATTAAATGTCTTTTTTTTTTTTAAAAAAAAAAAAAAAACACCATCAACTACATCTACTAGATAATCTCTGATTATTTTAACTTAAATTAAACGCTAATTAAACTTTTAAACAGCTAAACTGTTTTTAAAGTATTGCTTTTTCGACATTATTAGTTTGAAACCATATTTCTTGCAAAACTTTTAGCATTTTATCAGTTGTCAGCAACATCAAACAGGATAATTTTTTACATTAATTTATATGTCATGATGTCAGATGATTGTTTTTCTCCCCCAAAATCACTAATATTTTTCAGCATGACCGGATTTATTTCATGTTTTACTGTACTATCTAACTAAAGTATAACTTCTCGTAGACTGAAACCTACTTTTCCAAAATGATTCAGCATGATAATCACTAACAGGACAGATGTGGCATCTCCAGCATTTTACTAGGAGTTTTTCTCACCTGAAGCAGCAGCTCTGTGTCTGTGCAAACTGAAATATTGTGACACCTTATTTCCTTTTTCTCCACCCACAATTTTCCATAACCTTTGCCTTGTGAAACCTTCTGGCTCCCCGATTGGAAATCTGGAGAAGAACTTGTGTGCAATGGCGTACTCATCATGCACATGGATCTCCTGAGTGATTTGATCGAAGGTTTGTTAAATAAAGAGTCAGGGATGGATCACATTTTCAGAAAATAGAAATAGCAAGATAGACAGTTAATGAGATTTTGGGGATGGTCTGAATCACCTGCTGATTTCAAGAATTTTTGAAAGGATTCTCCACCATTGTACCATTCTGAGATTAGTTTCAACATTTAGCCTTGATGCAGGTCTGCTCTCATGGAATGTTTTCTAGTTGATATTAATTCGACAACTTGACATACAAATGTTGATGCAGAGTTGTAGTAAAAAGATAAAAGTCCCCTGAATGAAATCCTAAAGAAATATAACGTTTCATGGCGTGACTGCATGGGAAACTGGGCTTGCTTATATTTTGATTTTAGAGAAACAGAAAGATGCTGCAACATCACAGGCGAAGTAGCCCATTATAAATTAATTCACTATTTTCTGTTTTACCCCTCAAGTAAAATAAAAATACTACAATGTGAAAATGTATCATAACAAGCAAAAGTTCCGAAAAATATAATCAGTAAAAGAATAGGAGTGTAGTGTAGTGTTGTTAGTGAAAAATAATTCTAATATGGCACTTATACTAATAGTTTTACTAGATACATTTAGCTGCATTGCTAATTGACCAGTTGTGAATTCCAAGACAATCGCTGGACAAAGGGCATAAAAAGAAAGAGAATATTGGAGTGAGACGATATCTAAAATTTGGCCTTTCATTAAACATGTTTTTGTATTACAAATACATGAAAAAACACACTTGACCTATATCCCTCCTCTGTTTGCCTTCTAATTCTGAACGGTTTCACATCAGCCTAACTTTGGTTTCATTAGATCTGTCTTTTAGGAATGAAATAAATCCAGGATTTTGGCCTGATTCACTTGCATGTATTAAACGTCCTGGCTGCTCTCGAACAGAAGTTGGGACTCTGTACGCACCGCCACAGCTTGCCTAAAGTCTTGCTGAGCTCAGCGTTGTGCAGATGAGGATACTGATCCGCCAGCTTCTTCCGCGCCGCCTGCGCCCACACCATGAACGCGTTCATTGGCCGTTTCACATGAGGTTTGCTCTTCAGACCTCTGTCCCCTTGAGTGGGCACGGGCACCAGGGACCAGTCGTAACCCTTCAGCACCTGGGATACCGCGTCGCGGATGCAAGAGGGGACCCGCTCATCCTCTGCGCTGCTCTCCGGTTTGTGCGTAATCCCAGGATGGCGCACTGTGTCGAGGTGGTCGCACCCAGCAGAAGATTTCGGGGAATCACAATCAGATCCACGCTGAGACATGGAGCTTTCGCTGCCTGCTGGGCTGTGTGGACGGTCTGTTCTGCTCTCTTCTGTCATTTTTGGCAGGTACAAATAAAACTCTTCCCAAAGAGCTCCCCAAGTGCGTAAATACGCACGTCTCTAGGAAGACTGTTTCACCCCGATATCAAACAGCCAAAAATCCCACGATCTCTTGTCTTTAACTTGCCATCCCTTACCACTCTCTCCTTCATTGCCAGGCAAAGTTTGACCTGTCTGTTTTCTTTCCACCACTTTAACTCTCTCCAGAGCAAGCATCTCTCCACCTCACGTGTCTTATTGGCTTCCGTGAAGTTCCGCCTAGTTTGACATAACTAATGGAAAAAGGTTGACTGTTCTTAATTTAACGTAGGGGACAGTGTTTAAATGGCTATTTAATACAGAAGTGATAATTATTCATTAAAATAATATAAATAAATTAATAGAAAATGATAAATCTTCTTCTTCTTCTTCTTCTTCTTCTTCTCATTATTATTATTATCGTAAATAAACAAATCTATCTTTCAATTTATTGATAACACTTCAGATTTACTATTATTTTGTTTAATCATTTTCTCAGTTACAAAAATATCAAGATTCCTTGGACAGAATTCTTCCAAATTTCAACAGAGGTCTTTTAAAAAAAAAATAAAATGAATGGAAGTTAATTTTTTAAAATAAAACTTTTTCGATACTATTGTTATTTGAAAAAGCTATACTTTACGGATGTGAAAAAAGTCTGTTAAAAATGTAAATACTACTACTACTACTAATAATAATAATAAACGAATATTTGAACTTCCGCGTGTGCCTGGTCACGTGACCGTGGATTCCACTAACATGGCTTCGGCCAACAGCGACAGCTCTGGCGGCTCTGTGAGGAGGAGACGTGTAGACGGCGGTAAGACAGAGAGCACGTCTGCGGACAGCGCCGAGGAACATGGAGCAAACAGCTCCAGAGACACGGAGTCGGAGGAAAAGACGGCTGAGTCGCTGCACACCGGAACTTACTGGCTGACTCGTATCGTGCTGCTGCGCGCCGTCACCTTTATTTACTGTAAGCATGTTGTCATTTACACACGTCCTCACCCTCTGCGAGTCCTTTAACTGATTTCCAAAAAGATTATTAGCTCTACGTTTTACGGGCTACCCTCGCCCTTCATTTCCTCTTTTACCGGTGGAAGTTTGTGCGCGCGTTAAAGTTCTTCCGCACTAAATGAGCCAATCATGTGCCGCTGCCTCCTTCATCCACACCATCGTCATCAACATCCCTACATTCACTCTCATGTCTGTGATTTTTATTTCTAATGTGGCAACAACCTGCTATATAAAGAAACTATGAACTTCATGCAAGAAATTTAATCTACAACTCAAAGTTTAATTAGTGATTAATGCCCATAGAGGAATCTGTTTATAAGCTGTTCTTTTAAGTGCAGTACCTGCAGTATAAACAGACTCAACAGCCAATCTGAAACATACAAACCTTTCAAGGTGATGGACAGCTGCTGTGCCTTCATCATTCTTTTAGTGTTTCTTAATGTTATCTGAGGAAAACATTTTTCTGCGTCACCAACATTTATGTTATCGTGGGGGAAAAACACAATTCTTTTGATGGAATTGCTATACATACTGTGTTGTAATGTTCGACTCTGCAAATTTGTAGCCCTTAACATGTTTCCTGGGCCCAGAATCGATACCTCACTGAAAAATATCGCCAGGACTAAAATTAATCAAAGGACAGTGCTATAAATAGCCAATATAATAACCACGGTCATAAATCACTGTGGTGATCTGGCCACTTGTGTGACACTGACAACCCTGGGTTTCTGCTCAGTATACCTCTCTAAGATGCTAATCTCAATTTGTAGTGCACCCTTCTGGTCTGATGGACAGAGCTGAGGCACTAATTATTGCAGCAAAAGAACAGGCCTTGAACACTGGATTGATAGAGGCCGGGGTCTACCACACCAGACAGGACCCAAGGTTCAGACTGTGCAAAGATGCCCCTGAGATAGTGCAGCATATAACAGCAGGGTGACAGATGCTGGCAGGTAAGGTATGCTTGGAGCGTCACAACCAGGTGGTCGGCATAGTATACAGGAACATCTAAACCGAGCATGGGATAGCGGTTCCAGAGTCAAAATAAATGACACCTCCAAGGGTGATTGAGAAGAACAGAGCTAAGATCTTGTAGGACTTCCAGGTCCAGACCAATAAGATGGTGGTGGCTAATCAACCGGACATTATGGCGGTCGACGAGGAGAAGAATTCACTAGTAGCAGATGTAGAAATCCCATGTGAGAGCAAGATCACGAAAGAAGGAAGACGAGAAGCTTGAGAAATGCCAAGGGCTGAAAGAGAACATCAGAAGGGTGTGCGGAGTAAAGGCATCATTGCTCCCATTAAATTTTTTCAGAGTTACCTTGATGATGATGACTTGCCTTCATGGACAATACCCGTTAAGTTTAAGTGCAAATGAACTTCACTCGAGGACTCTACCCCACCTGTTCAACATCCTGTTTCCATGAGCTGGATGGAACGGTTTACCTTTCTTGACAGTGCACATCAGACTAAGTTTCTCAGCAGTGAGTTATTACACTGAAGACCGAAGGTCATGGTGCTGTGAAGCCAGAAGGACGGTGTCATTGGCAAAATACTGTTTTTCAAAATTGGACCTCAAATTTCCCTTCATACCCTGACCTCTCCCTCCCCTTTATCTCTTTAGTTGTGGCCTTCAGCATTGCTTACAACCAGAACAAGCAGCTGATAGGCGAGAATGGCCTAATGCCCTGCAAGAAGTACCTCAACAGCGTCAAGCGCTACGTGGGTGGTAAGATCGGACTGGCTGCCTTCACGTACACACCCTCCATCCTCTGGTTGTTGGACTGGAGCGATATGGATGCCAACCTGGATGGCATCGCCCTGGTGGGGATGGCGCTGTCGGCATTTGTCCTTGTGACCGGAATGGGAAATATGGTGATCATGGTGACACTGTGGGTGCTCTACCACTCGCTCGTCAACGTGGGACAGCTGTGGTGAGTTGGGTTATGTACACAGAGGAAATAAGGGAAACTACAATAGTTTTCCATCATTAAAAACAATACGGTCTAGTTTTAAAATGTTCAACTCTTTAAAAAATGTTTTGTTTTTTTTTGCTTTTTTTGTTTTATAAATGTGCTCAATTTATTCTGTAACAGACTTGAATCAAACACTGGCAGAGCATTAGCGCCAAACTTAAGAGTTTTTTTTCCTCAGCTGTTTGGAGACTTTTTGTCTAGCGGGAGAAATTCATCAACTACCTGGTGAACATAGTGGAGATTTTAGAAGCACAATAGCCAGATAATTATCTCAGCAGCTGGAGGAGGCCAAAAAAACAGCTCAAAGAGAGTGAAACACAATTATGGATAAATAATCGCTTAAATAGGCATTGTGTCTGTAAACAGGCATTTTAGGTTAGTTTCTGTCCCCAGATGGCCAAAATTAATAGTCACAGCTTTGAAAGAGTTAGAATAACTGAAGACAATAATCTCCATTTTTGTTAAATTTAGTCTCTTGTAGTGATTTTTATTGTGGTATCTTAGTTCAGTTCATTAAACCCTTTTTTCAGGCATTCTTAAACTTCAAATTTGCTTTGATTTCCTGGTCATAATGAAATTTACAACCACTCTCTTCCTCGTTGGTATTTCGCCCACATTGAATACATTAGAAAATTGGGAACACTCATCTTATTGAAAGTGGTACACACTCAGTTCGTAGCTTATTTGTTCTGCTGTCCCCAAGTGGCAGAAAAAAATAGTTGTTTTGGTTTTAGGCAAATCAAAGAATCTTCAGGTTTATCAAATTTAGGTGATTTTATGTATTTCATATTAGCCTCTTAGTTAATATGTATCATCACTTGTTTAATATGTTGTGTCTTTTGTTTTGTTTTGTTTTTGTTTGTTTTTTTCATTCTAGGTACTCCTTCGGTAAGTGAACTGCGCAGTCCACACCAAGGACTTTGCATTTTTCAGGACTGTTTGCTGTTTGCTTGCTACATCAGAGAGAAGATTTGACCAATTAGTGTGAAGCCTTCAGGTTCGTATTAGTTGTTTTTTTCGTATTTAGTTGTGAGGTAAGAGCTTCTCAAACCAAACTTCCAGACTGATGCCAGTGAAATGGAAATGTATATCATTTAACAGAAGAGGTATCTCTTTTTATATTTCGGAGTATAATCTACTTAAAGCTGATCACAAAGAATAAAAAACGCCCTCTTCCTTAAGACGTCTCATGCTTGGGAAGCAAACAGCTACAGGACTGTGGAGCATCGTAACTGATATAGTAAATTCATTGCACATAAATCTAAATATGGTTCTGAGTTTCCCTGTTCTTATGTTTGTTTGTTTACTAGTTATTCGGTTAAGACACAGTGTCTCTGACAGAAATAATTTGTACTGACTTGCATCATGTTGCCTGTGTACTAAGCTCAGTAAACTGCCATGAATGTTAGTGTGGAGAGGATAGAGAGGAAAGAAAAATAAATTAAGTATAAATAGGAGGTTGCATTTTTGGCTCTGGCCCAGATGAGTGGCAGAGACAGTTTCAGCTCTGTGATTGGTTAATAACACTTTGTAGTTGGAGACGCCAGGCCACTGTCTGTTTTTTTTTAAACAAAAACATTTTTTCGGCTCTCACTGTCTTTCTCCCTCACCCTGTGTTTTCTTTTGGACCAGGAACACAGTGTAGCTGACAGTGCAGCTTTAAGTCTGCACACTAAGCTTTTTCCCGTTGTTGCCAAGACGGCTGAAAAGCGGAGGCGAAGGGTTGTTGCCGTTAGGGTGTCTGGTAGACACTGTTGTTGTTGGGTAACTCTTGATGATATAAGCTGTGATCAAATCATATTTTCTTGTCTTTGCCATACAACGTGGTCCTCTGCAGCGCGTGACGTTTTCTCTGTTGACTTTAAAATTTCCGTTCTTTGCATCAGCCACAACATTAAAACCACTGACCTGATATGAGCTGTCAGAATATGGACAGGGAACCTCTGAGGGTGGCCTGGTGTACCTAACAGCAGGAAATTGGATTGTAACCTTTTGTCGGTGGTTTTAATATTTTGGCTGATCACTGTGTTTTTGATTTTGAAGCCAGCTGCGTGGTTTATCAGGGTGGCCTGGTGGGACGGCTGGTTGGTCCACCACTTTGGTCCGAGCTGAAAAATTGTGCAGACACCTGTGGTTTCTCAGAGGATGAAGCCTTGAGTAATTCTTGGGCTTTTCCACCAGCAGGTTCGAAGTTTCACTCATCCATTAAAATCCTTGCAGATGGGATGTGAAATTTCAAAAGCCAAATATTCATGGCTTCAGTAGAATGATCCTGCTGACTTTGGATGCTCCATGACTTTTTTTTTTTTTTTGTCCAGAGCTGGCTTCAGTAGAATGATCCTGCTGACTTTGGATGCTCCATGACTTTTTTTTTTTTTTTTGTCCAGAGCACAACACAGGACATCTCCCAACAGTCAGGGTTCTAGCATGCTTACATGCTAAGCTAAAAGAGCTTTATGTATTATGCCTACATTTTTGTGTACATCAGGGGTTTTCAGGGATTGAGATATTTAATGTCCATCACATCACTGAAACGCAGATCTGTACTACAAACCTGAGTGTTGTACCCAACTAGGGGCGTGCTGATGAATTCACATTGGTTTTCCTTGGCCAATATATTGTAAATAATACCAATGTTCTGGCTAGCAGTATTGCGGGTGAAGTGGAATGCCAAAAAATGGATATCATTAATGGGGTGTTGTTGGTTTTTTTTTTAATGGTGCAGATGGATATTTCAAGCCTGGCTGAGCAGTGCACTGTCAACTCTGTTGGTTAACCAGTGAAAGATTGCAATTTAGATTGTGGATTTTATTGGCCTGAAGTGGCGACAAGCAGTGTTTCTGTGTTAAAATGCAGCCAGATCACTAAATGTGGTTGTTTCAGAGTGGTCTGCTTATCCCTGCCTACTGTAGAGTTATCCTGTCAACTCACAGTATGGTTCAATTTGAAATATGGACAACTCAAATGTAACCAAAATTAAAGCTGTCTCCTAATGCTTCTGGAGCTGAGAGAAGGGAGAAAGTTTTCGTTGGTTTGGTACTCTCAGCCTTTGGTTTGGCTCCAGCATGCTGTGTGCAGCGTAAAGAATTAAGAAATGTTTGCTCTCCTGTTGCATATTGTTTTTTTGTTTGTGTGTTTTTTTTTTAATAAATTATATCCCTATGATTTGCCCAGGTTGGGAGAGTCAGCTGTTGGAGACTGGCTTTCTGGCTATCTTCTTGTGTCCCGTGTGGACTTTGTCTCAGGTCCCCCGCCGCTGTCCGCCCTCCAACATCAGCATCTGGACTTTCAGATGGCTCATTGTTCGCATCATGCTGGGAGCTGTAAGTGAAAAAAAATTTGCAGACACCTACCTCTCAAATCCAATGATTGATTCATCATTTACTCTATAGTGTATGATTGTGATACGCTAACTCACTTTAATACATGGATAATTCATAGATAGTTTTTACAATCGGATCCTGATAGTACAATATCATTACACTCATTGCAACGATGAATTCAGAAAACAAACTATTTCAGTCCAACTTAGTCCGTCTGGTGGACCGCTGTGTTCTGCTCTATTCTGTTGTTATAAGCAACAACGACAGCTTTTGTTTTAAGCAAAAGGCTTTTCCCAATGAACTGTTTTCACTTGCTGTTCCACACTGTGCTGTTTGTGGTGGGCGTTAATGAGGACTGGATCGCTTACAGGCAGCCTGGTCTAATTTTGTTGTTTGTGTGTGTGTTGCAATAGGCTGTTTTTTGTTGTTTTTTTTTACCATGTGAAGCATACATTTGCCATCTAATTTGTACACACATTAATACATTTGTGTGTAGATGTGCAATTATTGTGAACAGCCACTGATGGTGATGGGTAAATTTAGTCAGCGTGCTGCTTTTGATTTAAAGCTCATACATAAATGTGTTGATATAGTTCAAACTAACTTAGTCGCTAAGTTAGTTTGAAAAGAAATGAATACTTGAATAAAAACAAAATAAGTGTCGAACACAGAGGAAATATTAGACTAAAATGTCATTTTTCATTTGCGTCATTACTGCAAATGTGGTCAGCCAACATCTACAGAGCCTGAATCTGAAACCAGGGGCGAGCATATTTGTAGCTCCTCCGCTGCAGGAGAGCAGGAAATCTAGTGGAACTGGCCAATATATCGGTTGGCCAAAATTATTGGCCAATATTATCACATATATATCTGTATCGGTATATATGTTAGCAATATCTGCCGATTAAAAAAAAAAAAAAAAACAACTTTGGTTTTAAACAACACAATGAAGGAAAAGATGCATGGAGAGATTTATAATTATTAAATTATACATTAATTGTTAATAATTGTTCATCAGTAAAATATTCAGCCTCAATTGTATATCATTGTCAAAATGTTTGATAACCTCATTTGTGGGATCATTGCAAAAAAATGTGCCTATATCGCCTGATATATTGATATTGTAACTTTTTTACTCCCTAAAATGGGTATTGGTATCAGCCCAAAAGTTGCATATCGCTCAGTCTCTAAAAGCTAGTCCTGCTAGTACGGATGCACAGGAAGGCATGACCCGTCTCGGCTCTCAGAGATGAAATACTCCTCCTAGTTCTACAATACAGGTAAAGGTAAAGTTTGGTGTAAAATAAATAAAAATATATAATTATCAAACCATACATCTTGAAGAAGTCAGAGCATAACTCCTAACTTAGTTCATTCTGGTCAAAATTTTTCAGTAATGTTGTACTTAATCATCAACGCACGTCAACGTGTCCTGTGTTGTGTTAGCTATCCTCCCTAACAAGTAACCATAGGGAAACACTGACTTTGACAACATGGATATTTGTGGTTATAAGTTATTATATCAGTTGTGATGATATAAATCAAGTAGGCCTACCCTTTTAAAAAGTGAGTTCTCCTGGAAGCCACAGTATAGTGCCTTCATTGATATTGGATCCAGCAAATTTTTGGACTTTTTTGCCTCGAAATAGTATGCAGCTAATTTTCTTTTGATCAGTGGTCATCATGAGAGCTCTGCAGTGGTTTGCTGTTTTTTTTGGCCACTGAAAGTGGAGAGCAGATGCACTCTGATTGGAGAAAAAACAAAACAAAAAATAAAAACAGCAATAAGGTATTTCTTGGCAAACATAGTAAAATAAAAAATTTGAGATAAGAGTGAACATTCCCAAAACCCCTTCACTGCCACACATTTCCGTCAGGATACCCTGCACAGGCATTGACGACATTACTGGTTCTTGGAGGAAGCAGATACTGTAAATTCAAGCAGGACAGCATGTACTGCACGCACACACAGCAGAATCCATCCATCAAGCCAGCATGGAGAAATAAAACCATTTTGCAACAGTAAAATTTCACGGGTTTCTCCAGTGTTTGCACTTTCTGATTTTAGATGCCTACTTCTGGAACTGTGTCTTTGCTGTAAGACACTGTTAGTATTTGGAAATCCAACCCAAATATGTGGCTGTGGGAGCTAAACAAGATGTCCGGTTGTTTGACAGTTTCCATGGTGAATTTTAGACCACCAGCTCGGCTTCATCTGCCAGTCGCTGCAGTGAGCACACTGAAACTCGAGCAGAAACAACTCATCCCTGTTTGACTGTAAAGACCAAAACGTAAGAGCACTAGTTCTTTCAGCTATATGCACAGTCACTGCAGTGCAGAGTTTTTGTTTTTTGGTCCATGAGATGATATTTTTGTAACCGGAAATATGAGTTATTGTTAGTACTATTTAATTAAACTTCAAGATCATTAATTTGGGATAGCTTTTTTAATATAATGTTGAGTGACATCATGAAATTTAGGAACAGAATTCTTTAGGCTACATTAATGACACTGTTTAAACATTTGTATGCAAATACAAGTTTAGAAATTCAGTAGATTATTTATCTGCAAGTGCTATGCAAATGAGTTGATTGATAAATTGACTGACTAGAAGTGAATCTGTTTATAATCTGTCATTAAATGTTAAAACCAGCTTTCAATCAAATTTCTTATGGCTCAAGTTTCTCAAATGTAAATATTGACAATCAATTTTGTCTTACAATACAATAAATTGTCCATTATTTGCCAAAACATGCCTTTTGTTGTATTTTACTGGGATATTGTCATCAGATTATTTGAGTAAAATGCTAATGTCTTGTTGAAGAACTAGCTCAAGATGTCAGTTTTTAAGCATAATATTCACTTGACGTGTTCATCAGTAAATCTTGTTAAATAGAGATCACAATGCAAAAACAGTTCTCCAATGGCATAAACAGAAGGAGGTTGTTTTACCCGGCCGAGCATCTCCCGCAGTGACCATAAAAATGCAAAAATCTGTTGAACAGCACTTTCAGCTATATTGGATCATCTCATTAGACTCAGGTGGTAATCAAGATTTGGAAACTTCATAGTCATTCTTTCATTATTTATAATAAGATTTTGTTAGAGTACTGAAAGTAATGATGGACATCCAGTATGAGGAATTCACATGATACTGTGTCAGGGAGTCAGATCCAGCCTTCGGACAATAAAGAAAAGAATCAAACTGTTAGAAAGGCTTTCTCTGAACCATTTTCTCTGCAATCTGAGGTGTTTTACCCAGAAGTGGATTAAAATGAGCAATGACTATTCTTGGAAATTATATTTGAAAAAAACACACAGAGATGGCTTTAAGCTGAGCGCAGGACTCTTTATTGATAATATTCCACCAACATTATTTAAAACAACCTAAAATGATAACTGATAAACTGATAACCCGTTATTTGCTATTAATTGTCTTATAGACAAGCACTTGCCACAGTCAAATCAAATCAAATCAAATCAAATTTTATTTGTATAGCCTGAAATCACAATTTACACATTATCTCACTGGGCTTTCACAAACTGTACAGATGTGACATCCTCTGCCCTTAGACCCTCGAACCGGGTGAGGAAAAACTTAAAAAACCCTAAACAGGGAAAATAAGAAACCTCAGGAAGAGCCACAGAGGAGGGATCCTTCTTCCTAGGACGGACAGACGTGCAATAAATGTCACTTGTACAGAACACAAAAACATGATAACAACAGTTCACTTAGAATGCATAAAACATCCATGAGTCCCAGAGTCTGTGGATTCTATAAATCCGGATGTATGGAAAGTCTAGTGATCCAGACGCAGGTGGACTCTGTTGGTCCAGGAGTCATTGTACTCCATGTAGCAAGATCTGAGTGTTGCTGAGTCCAAGAGTATGTAGAATCGGTAAATCCAGGGATATGTGAAGTGTAGTGATCCAGAAGCAGGTGTAGTCTATGGATCCAGCCCAGGATCCAAGTCACAGGATCTCCTTTCCTAATGTGGCCAGGAGGCATCAGGCAGGATCACAGCAGCACCTCCCACCGCGACCTAGAAAAACCTGCAGGATGGTAAAGCACAATGACTCCAGGGAAGAAGTAAATTTAGTGTAAGGATATGGACATTTACAGGAGCAGAGAAGGAGTCGGAGTCAGAGGGGGGAGAGAAGAAAGCTCAGTGAATCATGGAGTGTCCCCCCAGCAACCTAAGCCTATAGCAGCATAACTAAGGGCTAGATAGGCCAGCCTTAACTATAAGCTTTATCAAAAAGGAAGGTTTTAAGCCTACTCTTAAAATCAGAGAGTGTGTCTGCCTCCCGTACCAAGACTGGAAGATAGTTCCACAGGAGAGGAGCTTGATAGCTAAAAGCTCTGCCTCCCATTCTACTTTTGGAAATTCTTGGGATCACCAATAACCCTGCATCCTGGGAGCGTAAGATTCTGGATGGGCGATAGGGTACTATGAGCTGTTCAAGATAAGATGGTGACTGACCATGAATAGCTTTGTAGGTGAGAACAAGGATTTTAAATTCTATTCTAAATTTAGCGGGGAGCCAGTGCAGAGAAGCCAGTATGGGGGAAATATGGTCTCTGATATTAGTTCTAGTCAGTACACGCGCTGCTGCATTTTGGATTAACTGAAGAGTTTTTAAAATTTTGTTAGGGCAACCTGAAAATAAAGAATTACAGTAGTCCAGCCTGGAAGTAACAAACGCATGAACTAGTTTTTCTGCATCTTGTTGAGACAGGATGTGCCGGATTTTAGCAATGTTACGGAGGTGAAAGAAGGCGGTCCTTGAAATCTGTTTAACATGTGATTTAAAAGACAGCTCCTGGTCAAAGATAACACCCAGGTTTCTGACAGTGGTGCTGGAGGCCAAGGCAATGCCATCCAGATTAACTATGTTGCTGGATAATGAGTCTCTAATGTGTTTGGGGCCCAGCACAATGACTTCAGTTTTGTCAGAGTTTAACATTAAAAAGTTATGAAACATCCAGTTTTTAATGTCCTTAAGACATGACTGTAGATTAGCTAACTGATGGGTTTCATCTGGCTTCATTGATAAGTATAGTTGTGTGTCATCTGCATAACAGTGAAAATGTATGGAGTGCTTTCTAATAATTTTACCTACAGGAAGCATATATAGAGTAAATAGTAATGGTCCAAGCACAGAACCTTGTGGGACTCCATGACTAACCTTGTCATATCTTGATGATTCATCATTAACATGAACAAAATTATATCTATCAGATAGGTAGGACTTAAACCATCTTAGAGCAGATCCTTTAATGCCAATTTGGTGTTCCATCCTCTGTAGTAAGATGTGATGATCGATAGTGTCAAAAGCTGCACTAAGATCTAATAAGACTAGTATAGAGATAAGTCCCGCATCAGATGCAGTGAGGAGGTCATTTGTAACTTTTACCAATGCCGTTTCTGTGCTGTGATGCTTTCTAAAACCTGACTGAAACTCTTCAAATAGACTATTATACTGAAGAAAGCCACATAGTTGTTTCGCTACTGCTTTCTCTAGAATCTTTGAAAGAAAGGGGAGGTTGGATATTGGTCTATAGTTGGCTAAAACTTCTGGGTCTAGGGTAGGTTTTTTTAGGAGCGGTTTAATTACAGCTACTTTAAATGACTGGGGCACATAACCTGTTACAAGGGATAGATTGATAATGTTTAGTAGTGGATTTCTAATTAGGGGTAAAACCTCTTTGAGCAACCTAGTAGGTATGGGGTCTAGTATACAGGTTGATGATTTAGATGAAGATAATGTTGTCGTTAGTTCCTTAAGGTCAATTGGATGGAAGCTTTCCAAACACACATCAGGACTAATAACAGCCTCTATAATTCCTGTTGCTGAACTGGAATCTGTGGAGTGTAGGATATTTTCTCTGATAAGTCTAATTTTATTATTGAAGAAGTTCATAAAATCATTACAGGTGAGGGCTCTAGGAATGCATGGTTCAATAGAATGATGGCTCTCAGTCAGCCTGGCTACAGTGCTGAAAAGGATCCTGGGCTTATTCTTGTTTTCTTCTATCAACGCTGAATAGTAGTCTTTTCTTGCTCGGCGAAGGGCCTTCCTGTATACTTTAAGGCTATCCTGCCAGGCCATGTGTGGCTCTTCCAGTTTAGTGGAACGCCATTTCTTTTCAAGTTTATGAGTTTTCTGTTTTAACTTGCGAGTGTTAAGATTATACCACGGAGCTAGTCTCTTTACTGGTTTTGTTTTCTTTTTAACTGGGGCAATGGAATCGAGTGAAGCACGTAGAGAGCCGGCAGTGAAATCGGCAAGGTGATCAAGCTGGGAGGGGCTAAATTTAAGATATGACTCCTCTGTTATTTTGGGATATGGCACTGAAATTAATGCAGAGGGAATAATTTCTTTAAAATTTTCAACAGTGTCCTCAGATATGCATCTGCTATAATAACTAGTGACTCTTGGTTTATAGTTGATGAGCAGAAATTCAAATGTTAGAAGATAATGATCTGATAAAAGCAGATTTTGCGCAGAGACATTTAAATGCTCAATTTCAATGCCATATGTCAGAACAAATAGTTGTTTCGTACTGCTTTCTCTAGAATGTTTGAAAGAAAGGGGAGGTTGGATATTGGTCTATAGTTGGCTAGAACTTCTGGGTCTAGGGTAGGTTTTTTTAGGAGCGGTTTAATTACAGCTACTTTAAATGACTGGGGCACATAACCTGTTACAAGGGATAGATTGATAATGTTTAGTAGTGGATTTCTAATTAAGGGTAAAACCTCTTTGAGCAACCTAGTAGGTATGGGGTCTAGTATATAGGTTGATGATTTAGATGAAGATAATGTTGTCGTTAGTTCATGAAGGTCAATTGGATGGAAGATTTCCAAACACACATCAGGACTAATAACAGCCTCTATAATTCCTGTTGCTGAACTGGAATCTGTGGAGTGTAGGATATTTTCTCTGATAAGTATGATTTTATTATTGAAGAAGTTCATAAAATCATTACAGGTGAGGGCTCCAGGAATGCATGGTTCAATAGAATGATGGCTCTCAGTCAGCCTGGCTACAGTGCTGAAAAGGATCCTCCGGGTACCCAACTCTCCTCTCCCCTCCGGGGTTAGGAGGGGGGTTCAATGTCTCCTACACTCAGTCAAGAGAAAAACATCTGCACTCATGGTTTTCATAAATGCAAAATTAATAGTAACTCATCCTTTTAGTTTTTGTTCACGTAGCATAGGTCCAGGACTTGGTCAACATTAGCTTAGCCCCTGGACTGGAGACTATGACCTCTGAATTTCCAGTCCAGTGCAACTACTCACTGGGTTAGCATTCAACAAAACCAGATTACTGAATCATGTTTTAATCAATTTAATAAACAACAGACAGGAAACAGTAAATACAGGGTTCTTAATATTTATTAACATTGTTATAGAATGAGTCAGGTCTTGTGGAGAAACCTTTCTGCTAATGTTTATGAACTGTTGTGAGGATTTTGGGATATAGTGTTACTGGCATGCTGACTTTTCCAAGGAATTGGTGTAGATCTGTTTCGGATGGGAAGGTTCAACTTGAATGTTATACGATAAACATCAGGCATTAAAGTGATTTTAATCTTACTTTATCACTGTTACACAGTGGCTGTGTAACAAGGGCCAACATCCCTCTTTTGTCTTGGACACTCACCTAAAATGTCATTAAGGCCTAACATTCACTTACAGGGGAAAAGAATGGAAGAATGAAAATGTACAACAAAAAAAATCCAATCCCTTTTAATTTCACTGCTGTTTATTGTAGCCTTTTTTTGATATTGAGCTTTTTTCACATAGATTCATTTTTAATTTATTAAATATCAGTGTATGGAAAAGGTAATATTTACAAAAAAATGCTGCCAATAAATTCCCCCAATTGTAGAACTATAGCTAAAAAGATATCTCTGTTGAAATTTGTAAGAATTCTGCCTGAGGAATCTTGACATGTAGTGATTTTATTTTTTTTTTACAAAATTAGCTGTTGTGAACTTGACCTTTGTCCTTTCAATGTCAAACTTATTTTGGGATTGGATCTCGAAGCCCTAAATATGTGTTTAGAAGCAAGTTGGTTGAGTTATGGCTGCTATTGGATTGCTTAAAATTCTGCAGGGACTTTATCTCAGTTATTTAGTTAAAACTAGCTAACTGGGCAAGGATGCAGATGGGTACTGTGAGATTGAACCATAACCAAAACGTTATGGTTGATAAACCAACTCAATGAGCTGAAAGATGCTAAAAGCCGAGATTGAGTTCAGTTCAGTTGATTGTAGTCTGCAGACACACCATGCGATTCCACTAAATTCTCCATGCTGATTGTTTTACGGTCGTCTGAGTTGCTGGAAAAAGGCCAAAACCTTGTCCTTCAAACTTCAGTATGCAAAGCCACAATGGTTCCTGTTGCTTTCTTTTTCTAACACTGTTTTCATTTTTGGGATCCAAAGTAAACCTTTTCTTTGCCACGCTCTCACACTGAAAAGCTGCGGTTCATCCCATGTCATATTAATTTTTGTCAGTCTCAGTGCACCTGGAAGGCAGAACTTGACGAAAGGGCCAAGTTCCTTTTTTAGCAAAAAAAAAAAAAAAAAAAAGGAATAGAACAATGTTTATGAGGAACTGACAAGCATTCTTCTGAAAGCGTCATAAATATTCCAGCAAAAGGATCTGTCTAGCATGTCATATATTTGAAGTTTTATCTTGGTATTCTTCCTGGAAATGAATTGCGCATTGGCATTCTTGTCCCGTTGCTCTGCTGGCAGGATCAGAGCAACGGGATTGGGATTTCAGGATCTCATGACTGAATTGGATTACCAGCAGCATGTTCGGCCACTTCATATTAACAGCTAGAAGCTGCAGCAAACAGCAGAGGTCACAATCATAATGAAATGTCCTGTTTTTTCTAAATCTGGTTAGAGAGGTCAGTGGCCAATTTGTTCCACATTCCGTGGTGACCATGTGGTATGCTGAAATGTCAATATTGACAGTCCCGTGCCCCGGATAGGACAGTATTTACTTAGTTCATTTAGTGAAAAACTCCAAGTAGACATTTCTCTCAGTTTTTCTGGTCTAGTTGGTGTCTCAAGTCTTATGGGAAATTTCTCTCTTACAGAAGTATTGTTTCTGTTTTTCAGTCTTTAAAGCAGTTAGATTTTTTTTACAGCTTATTGCCAATCTGTGTTTCCTGTCTTACTCTTGGAAGTTGGACCATTAATGTAAATAAACATGGATGACCTCTCTCCACTTCCTCCCGCTGTATCATAATGATGCTAAAATATACATAAAACAGATCAGTAAATTAATGTTGTGTTTGCTCTTTAAGACCATCCACTTAGTAATGTGCAGATGACTGAAATACATTTATATCTTTAGGGCTGGTGAGGCAATATGAACTGAAGATGAGAGGAGTAGGGTCAACATAATTCCGTACCAAGTTAGTCTCTTAAAAAAGTTATTTTCTGCCCTGTTACTACTGTAACCATACAGTTTTTGGCCGGCTCCGACGTTGGTAGAAACTTATGTGCAGGTGTTGAACTATTTCACCTTTTAGCCATTTGAAGCAACATAAAGCTTACAGACACACTAGCAGCTCTGCAGGGGTGCACCTTCAGATGCTACATTTGCAAGTTATCACTTGTGGCTGATGGAAAAATGTCATTAGCTTTTCAGTTGATTTAAAATAACTGGTGAGAGTCAGGCTGTGCTGCAGGAGGTAGAGCAGTTGTCCTGTTATCGGAAGGCACGATCCCTGCAGTTGACATGTCAAAGTGTCTTGAACTCCAGTGTTCAGTGATTGGTTACTGCTCTCGATGAGCAAGTGGCACCTTAGATGGTAGCCTTTGGCAACAGTATATGAAAAAGTGAATTTGTCATGTATTGTAAAGTGCTTTGGGGAGTTGGTATTGGTAGTACTGTATTAATGATAATTACAATTTCATATCTCTACACTGTGTTCTATCTTTTTCATCTTGCTTCAAATTTTAATGGGGTAGAGTAATATTATAACGGTAGTTTTAAGTGTTAATCATAGCCATCATCGGCTATTCATTCAATATTTGTTAAAAGTTTTCTGTAAGAAAACACTAATTCTAGCCTCATGCCGATGCCAGAGGAATAAGTACAGTGTCAGCAGCATACGTTTTGCGGGGCCCATTGCTTTCAGTATAAACGGAAATCTATCTAATAACTAAGATTTTTCAGTCTTGAAGAGGGGAGTGGTCCAACTGACTTTGGCATCTGGAGTCTCGCTGCTAGGAAGACTAAAAGCAGCTGCCTTAGTTAACTTCTGAAGTTGAAAGCCTAAAATATCTTCAAATGAGTGCCTGTTCAATGAGTTGAGTTTAGAATGAGGTAGGATTGTTTGAAATATAAAATATATATTTCATTTTTTGCTTAATTACCATTAAAAGTACTTAGTTGACCTTGGTATTTTTTGTTTTGGCTATTAGTCGTCATAAACAGTTTGTCTTGTTTAAACAAGTTCTACTTTTAGATTGTTTCAGCCAAATATGGGAGTCCGATGACTGCAGTCTCTAATCTGATTTTGTAATTGATTATTGATGGTTGGTTGTTTGACCTATTTACAGCAGCAGTGCTTGGCGGATTCAGTGTTTTGTAAACTGCAACATGTTTGTGTGTTTTCTCTTCTGTCCAGGGTCTCATTAAGATCAGAGGTGACAAATGCTGGATCAACCTCACCTGCATGGACTACCACTATGAGGTGTGTTAATCATGTTTGTCTTTCTAATTCTCCTCTTCTGCCTCCATTAATCTGGCTAAAAGCTTCATCTGCTGCTGAGCTTTCATTTCTGCTTTCTTGACTTTGGATTTTTTTTTTAGCTTTATCGCCAAACATTCATGGATTTTGGCTTTCATATGAAAAGCAAGATTTACAATTTTCCTGCATTTTTTTTTCTGTGTTTTCATTTAGTATTATTTTAATTCATTCATTGTTTTTCTGTGTAATAAACATAGTCCAGAAGAGCAAATCTAGCAGTGACAAGAAAATTAGAGGGTGATTCAATGATTTTTAAAATATTGAAATATTAATAAAAAGAAGGAGAATTATGGTATTTATAAGCTATATCCCCATTTCCAGAACTGTAAAACTTCACAAAATAACTGTGGGGTTTTTTTTGTTTTTTTTTTAAATAAATAACTCCACTATGGAGTTTGATGTCATTAGGCATGTTTACCTTGTCAAAGCTTTCTGATACAACACTGTTGAGCAAGTCAAAACTTTGGAATAAGTTATTTGTCAATAGTGACACTTTAAATGTTATTGCAAGTGTCTGGTAACCTGAAGTAGATACCTACAGTGAAATAACCGTACGAATATTTAATCGTCCTAGTGATCCAACATCTTAAAGGAGATTCTTTCCAAAAACATGTATTTTGTGAATTTTTAGCCTCTTAGAGTTCAGAAAATGGGGCTAAGGTTGAAAAATACAGGAGTTCCCCAAGAGGCGTTGCTTATACCTGCTATGAGAACCAAGGTAATGTGAGTTTTAGAGTTTCTAGTAGTTTTGATGAGCCATTCCAGAGAATCTTCCAAGTATCAATAGCAGAGGCCGGGTAGTTCACCTATTCTGTACAGGCATAGTTTGACCTAATAATGCTGTAATTTATAGCTCATACGTTAGTGCCCAAATCTGGCACTATTAAAAGTGCTATCATCTCTTGAATGTACAGATGTATGTCATCTGTTAAAGTGAAATAATTATCTGTGTCATGGTTCTGATCCACTTCAGTCCATGAATGACAAATGAACACAAATCTTCCCTTACATATGGGTCATTTAATACATTTCCTCAATATTAAATACCGAAGCTGTTTCCTTCGTTCTGGTAAGTGCTGTGCAGAGAACAGCCGTAACAATGAGCACCAAAGATACGACATATCAAAACTACCAGTGTTATTTTGGATTATTCTTGCAGGTGGATGGCTAGCACAGTTTAAGAAAAAGACCAAATTAATGTATGAAACTTTAATTTCTACACCTTTTCCTTTGACAATCTGAACTTTTAAAGCAGGACATTCACTGCACAAGTCGGTGTCTGACCTGAATTTTGAACTGCATGTACAGTGTAGGGAGTGAGAAATGGTCATTGCCAGACTACACTTAGATCCAGAAGTACAGTTGGACAATGACAGTTTTTTTTGTTTTTTTTCTCATTTTGCATCTATACACCACCATAATGGATTTGAAATAAAACAATCAAGATGTGATCGAAGTGCAGACTTTTAACCTTTAATTTAAGAGGTTTCACAAAAATATGGTATTTACCATTTTGGCATTACAGCCATTTTATGCAGAATACCTCCATTTTAAGGGGCTGAAAGATATATGAACTTGAAGGGACATCACCAAATTCTGACTGTCCTCCGTAGAGATGCCTTACGAGGCCTTCAATACAACCACCTTCAGTTGTTGCTTGTTTGTGGATCTTTCTGCCTTCATCTCTGTCTTCAGTAACTGAAAAGCTGCTCTTTTGGGTTGAGATCAGGTGACTGACTTGGCCATTGAAGAATATTACATTTACTTTGCCTTCAGTCTTGAGTTGCTTTCGTTGCATGTTTACGGTCATTGTCCATCTGCACTGTGAAACACTGTCATATCAGTTTTGTAACATTTAGCAAAATGTGAGCACAAAGTATAGCTTTATACACCTCAGAATTCATCCTGTCGGACATCACATCATCATTAAATGCCAGTAAGTCTGTTCCTTTTGCAGCCATACAAGTCTGTGACGTAACACTGCCTCCATCATGTTTGGATCAGGAGTTATTCCTTTACTTTTCCAGAATTTTTTCTTCCCATCAGTCTGATACAAGTGTATCTTGGTTTCATCTATCCAGAGATTCTGATTCCAGAACTTTGGAAGCTCCTGGAGATGTTCTGGCAAAGTCTAATTTTGCCTTCCTATTCTTGAATGTTGCCAGTGGTTTGCACCTTGTTGTGAACGCTCTGTAATTACATTCATAAAGGCGTCTCTTGATTATAGTTGTACTTTGACAATAATAGACCTACCTTCTCCAGAGCATGCTTGATTTTCTCCATATTGTGAAGCGGTATTTCTTTACCAAGGAAAGAATTCTGCGGTAATCCATTTAAGTAGTCTTCCATGGTCTTCCTTTTGATGTTGTTGAGCTCACCAGTGCATTCTTTCTCTTTTAGAATGTACCAAATTGTTGATTTGTTCACTCCTAAAGTTTTTGCTATCATTCTGATAGATTTATTTTTAGGTTTTTCAGCCTAATGATGGCCAACTTCACTTGTGTTGATATCTTTTTGGACTTGGTATTGATAGCTCTGCCCGCTGCCAAATGCCAATTCAGCACCTGAAATCAACTCTAGACCTTTTTTCTGCGTCATTTGTCTTGTAGTAATGAGGGAACAGACTAAACCTTGCCATGAAACTGCATGTCATTCAGTTGTCTAAATACTTTGGAGCTAAAATGACTGTAATTCCCAAACAGTAGATGCCATATTTTTGTGAAACCTCTTCAAATATAGCTGAAAGTCTGCACTTAGATCACATATTTTTTTAAATATCAAATCCATTGTGGTGGTGTTTAGAGGCAAAATGATAAAATCTGTGTCATTTTCCAAATATTTCTGGACCCAACTGTAGGTTCTCCTGACCTGGTGTGTGATGTCTTGGTGAATTTCTGACATTTCTGACATTTCAGAACTTGGACTGAAGCTTTTTTTTTTTTTTCTATGGGCCTATGCTTGTTGCTTGATTCCCAGCTTAACACTGTTCCAGGTACAAAAATACTTGGCTTTGTCTCCTTATTGACGATGAGACGGTTATGAATTCACAACAGGCAACATATCACAGTAACCTCTTTTGTTAGACAGAGTAAGAGCCTCTCTCATGGATTGTGAGGTTGTGCGAGTCCCGTGTTTGTTTTTGCCCCTGTGGGACGCCGGACCTCTCTGACCCACACTCCTGCAATTACTACCGGCAGGAATACACTGGTTCTTTTGG
Organism: Mola mola; assembly: GCA_001698575.1. NCBI lineage: Eukaryota > Metazoa > Chordata > Actinopteri > Tetraodontiformes > Molidae > Mola > Mola mola. The sequence continues at coordinate 10,638,916 of KV751339.1, forward strand.
GTGTTGATGACTGGAGATGACACTCATATTCTAAGAATACATTACTGATACTCAGACAGTATGAACTATATTTGAAATGAAAGATAGAATGTAATACACTGATTCCTGTCAGGTTGACCAGTTCAGATTTTGTACCCATAGATTACTCAAGGATTTCTCATGAACTGAAACATGAAAGATTGGAATTCTCACATGAACTTTAGCAAAGAGGTGTTTGTCTTCTAATTTGGGTTTCTATTACACTGCATTATAAATGTACTGTAATTTATCCCCCAATTTTCAGTTTTGCTAATGCTTAAACTGTCTTTCACCCTGGGCACATAACCGTGAAAGAGCGTGTCTGTAGCCCGGACATCAAGGTTTTTGCCATTGGTTTTTCATCCGTATTATCTGCCATGGGAATTCACCAACATCGTCGCCATTACTGTGCAGAACTCAAACAGGTATAAAGGGAACTCAAACGCAGACTCAAAGAGAGTAAGGACGCCTACAGGAAGAAACTGGAGGAGAAGCTGGGGAGGAACAAGGCCAAGGATGTTTAGAGTGGAATGAGAGAAATCACTGGCTTCCAAAGGAAAGTTGGAGGAAGAGCAGTTGAAGGGAACACACAGAGGGCAAACGAGTTGATCCAGTTTTTCAACAGGTTTGACTACAGCCCCTCCTCTTCCACCAGCCCTCACACTGCACCCTTGACCCCCATCACCCTCCCCGGACCCCCACAGCCCCACACAAACCTCCACTTCAGACACCTCACTGCCCCATCACAGCCAGCCCCTACCTCCGCCCCCCAGAATAGACTACACATCACAGCCCAACAGGTGAGGAGAGAGTTTTAGAGGCTCCACCAAGGAAAAGCTACTGGACTGGATGGCATCAGCCCTCGAGTGCTGAGGGCATGTTCCAGCCAGCTGAGTGGAGTGCTCCAGCACCTCTTCAACCTGAGCTTGCCCCTCCAGAGAGTCCCAGTGCTGTGGAAGACATCCTGCCTGGTCCCAGTGCCCAAAACAAGTCGTCTGACTGTGCTGAACGACTACAGGCCCATAGCACTGACCTCCCACATTATGAAGGTCATGGAGAGGCTGCTGCTGGCACATCTCAGACCACTGGTGTGCCCATCACAGGACCCGCTGCAGTTTGCCTACCAGCCCCATGTCGGTGTAGATGATGCCATCATCTGTCTACTGAAGAAGGCACATTCTGCACTGGACAGACCCAACACCACTGTCCGCATAACTTCTTTGACTTCTCCAGCACCTTCAACACCATCCAGCCACGGCTGCTGAAGGCGAACCTGGAGGACATGCTGGTAGATTCTCTGATTGCATAGATCACGGACTACCTGACGGGCAGACTGCAGTTTGTAAGACTACAGCCCTGTGTGTCTGAACGTCTGATCTGCAACATCAGGGCCCCCCAGGGAACTGTGCTGTCCCCCTTCCTCTTGACCACCTACACTTCTGACTTTCCGTACAGCACTGAGTCGTGTCCCCTGCAGAAATTCTCAGATGACACGGCCATAGTCGGGTGTGTGCAGAATAGACAGGAAGATGAGTACAGGTACCTGGTGGACCAATTCGTGCGCTGGTGTGGTGAGGGCCACCTGCAGCTGAATGTGATGAAGACAAAGGGGATGGTGGTGGACTCCAGGAGAATCAAGCCCCCACCCTCTCCTGTCTGCATTAATGGACTGATGTGGAAATTGTCCAGTCCTGGAAGTACATCTGGACAACAACCTGGTGGGGCACAGGCATCAAGGCAAAGGACGCCAACAGACTGAATAAACTGATCAGGAAAGCAGGTTCAGTTGTCGGCTCTCATTTGGAGGAGGTGGTGGAGCAGAGGATGCTGACCAAACTGCTGGCCATTATGGACAACACCTCCCACCCTCTTTATAAAACTGTGAACATTCTGAAGAGCAGCTTCAACAATAGAATGATTCAACCCCGCTGCTACAAGGAATGATCGAGGATGTCGTTCCTCCCCAGTGCAATTAGACTTTTCAACACCTCTGTTATTAGACACTAGACACTTTACCTGGTAAAATCATTCACCTCCTCCTACCTGCACTAAACTCTGCATTCTGCACAACGTCTGCATATATTGTTAGATTTTTACAACTGCCTATACTGTTCTGGTCCTGTACCTGAACATCCTTGCTGCTGTGACAAATTAATTTTCCATGGGGATTAATAAAGTCATCTCCATCTCTTGTATCTATCCAAAAATACCAAGTCAGTAGTCTCAGGGAGATTGTAAAATGAAGTGTGGGATAGGTAATTTTTTCCACTCTTGTAATCTTGAGTCTCTATTGTTTCTTTTAGTTAATCAAGTGATACACAAGGAACAGAGCAAACATTTGTAGTGCTCTCAGAACATATACAATATCCCATCGAGGCAGGGTGCCCTGTCTCACAGCATATGAAAATTTTGAAAGATCCTTCAAGACATTCCTTGATTCGCATCTTGATCTGGATCTCCCCCAAAAATTAAATCACCTGTTCCTAGGTCCCTACAAAGAATTTCATAAAATCTGTTCACAACTTTGTGAGTTATCCCGTTGAAAGACAAAGAGATAGACAAATTGGGGGCTGCTCAGATTGTAGAGCCATCGTCCAGTGATCGGAAGTTTCCTGGTTCAATCCCAGACCCTGCAGATAACATGTCGAAGGGTCCTTAAGCCAGACAGAACCCCAAATTGCTCCCAATTCTGCGCCATCAGTGTATGAGTGCCACCTGCTCATCAGGAGCAAGGCATGAGGAGCAACGCAGTCACTGCCACAAGGGTGTGCATGGCTGAATGCAAAACCTGTAAAAGTGTAAGTGTAAAAGCACTTTGAGTGGTCAAAAATGACTAGAAAAGTGCTATATAAATTCAGGACTTTACATTTACATAAGAAAATAAAAGTAAAAACATCAACATCAACATCCATAGTTGAGTGAATCATTTTGTTGTTTAAGCACCTGCAATTTCACCACTCTGCTTTTAGTAAGGTGATAATGACTCGCAGTTCTCTTGTTTTGATGGCTTATTAGACAAAATTCAGACAAATCCTCATTGAGCCATGAATTGTACAGAAATTTTCCAGGTAATATGTGATTTTGATGCCTCTGCAGTGTCAGGCTGGGTTCAGAATCAAAAACAGGCATAGAATCTACAGCCACGTTTTCAACTGTGTCAGGCTGTATTTAAGCACATTTTAAGCTAAATACTCACAGAAGTATGCTTACATGCTCACAGTAATGATGTTAGCATGTTCATTTTTAGTAGGTATTAAATTTTCCATGTCAATTTGGCTAGTTAACATGCTAACCACTGACTGCATATAAGGATTGACATCATAAGAGCTAACCAAAAATGCAGCCAGACCCCAATCAAGATTGCCCCTGGTGATGTGCTGCTAATCATTGCTACTTGGTGGTAAACAGAAAGTGCAGCTAATTAGCTGCAATTGATGCTAAATGAAACATCAAGAGAATAAAGTTTTCAGTGTTTTATCTTCTATGCACCATAAATAGCTGTACAACTGTCCAACTGTCTCAACGGCAGCAAATCCAGACTTTTTTTTGGAGATATTTAAATAGAATTAAAAAAAATGTCAACATCATGATGGTGCTAAAGGAAAAAGTACTGGATCACCAAATTCAATCAGCTCTATTTTGAGGGGCATGCAAATTTCCAGGTAGAATTACCATCAGTCTGTCCAGTAGCTAAAGGTTTTTAGAGAGGAAATTAAATATTTGTTGTAAATTTTATGGCCACATTAGATATTGAGACAAAAAATATTTTTGAGCCCACTCCACTGGCAACTCCACTGTTTAAATTAATTATATGGCCACGTTCACATTTTGCTGTTATCTGTCTGAGCAGACTTTAGTCTCTATGAAAAACATTGAATCATCTGGCAGTATGCTTTTACATGTCCTACTGTATAATCAGAACTCTATTACCACAGTAGGAGTTAACCACCAGTGATGTGGACAATAGCCAATATTTTGTGCAACTAATGCATCTGTATGTATTTATCATATTTAGATAAAAGAATTTTCTTTCCCTTGTAGAAAAATATCAACCAACAGAAAACATTAAAAATCCTCACTGGCTAAATGACTATAATTCTCTCCAGCAGAGTGACCCACTGTAATTATTCAGTGGTAAAGGAAAATCTTGGGCTGCATTAGGTCTTTCAGTGGCAGTTTACACAAAATTCAAATCTCATTGAGCTGTTCATTGATGCATTGAATCCAAAATCCAGTGGCTCAAAGGAACCAAAGACTTCATTATATTGTCTGTACCATTCAAACTATAAATGGAGCACAAGTAGCTGGATATTTTTACATGTAGCCCAGCATAGAGTGGCTTACAATTAACTGTTCTGCGGTTTATATATATATACTGTATATGTGTTTGTCTCATGATGTCTTGACACCCCCCACCCCCAGAAAAATAAACCATACATACAGCAAATGTTCATCCTTCTCATATTTTTGTTTTTAAATTTTACCAACTTCCTCTAGAAATATTTTGTTCTTTAGCTGCTAAATGCATCTTGTTGTTCATCAGCTAGTCAAAAGCTGCGTGCACTCTGTTCTGGGCAGGTAGTGTGTATTGGGGTTATCAGAGCTTTTTCTCTGCAAATGAGGTTGGTGGGAGAGGTTAGATCGACTTTTTCTTTTCTTAAACCAAAAGAATGAGCTGAAAGGTCCTAAAATGCCCCATAGAGGTCGGAAATGCAGAGTTCAGTGATAGTTCCCTGTTTAGTAATCACTTTGAGCGACTCCATTATACATTTCAGAGGTACGACTATTGTTGTTGTCACGAGTCACAAGTCAGTGTCAAGACTTGGCACTCGCTTCCTAAATTAGTTAGATCAGACAAGATTTAAGTCAGAATTCCTTAAACCAGCATTTCATTTATTAAATGCCTGTATGCTATACAACTGCAGACATATCTGCATGATCTGATCCGACTACCTTAAATTAGCTAATAACTGGCTAATGTTGGCAAAACATAGATAGGGTATTATGTGTACAAGTGATGCGTGGTGTTTTCAGTCATTGTGTCCATTAGATATGATCAATTGGATATATTATGGACTCATTAAGGTCCCTGCCACAAATCCTTTGTATCAGCCAGATAATGTAAAAAGTATTGGACTCTGCATCTTCATTGTTGCACATATGAATTTATTCCAGAGACCTTGAGCTGATTAGCTTCTCAGAATTTTCTGATATCAGGATCGGCCACCAGGTGGCGATTTTGGTAAAGAACATATAACTAATGTTTACAACCATATCTCCATTACTATGAGTCCAAACTAAACCAAACGAAAGGCAAATTGTGACATTCATGTGACAAACTGACATGTCTCCAGCTGTCTGCTGCTGCCACAGCGGCTGTTTTAGTGTGTACATTGGGGATTTTTGGGGACATAACCTTGCAGCTGTGCCTTCACTGAGTTCACTCGTTGAATTGCTGTGTGTAGTCATAGCGGGTAAGAGAAGCTATGCTTTGTTAAACTGAACCTAGAATTCAACTCTGAGCTTAGGGTTGTAAAGGAGAGATTTAATGTTACTTGATAACAGGTATATTGGGCTGTTTTAATCTAATTAGAAAAGCGTCACCTAACAAATCTTCCTACAATATGGACCTTATTCCATAGTGGCCCAGGGGTAATATAGATTTACTTGCACACACAGAATGATTGAAGCCACTGGCGCCAGGTGAAGCCCTATGAACCCCCCCCACGGCACACTGCATCCTTTCAGACTTGCAGAGGGAACTGCAGATTCCCCTCCTGTTGGGTCTATCAGGGGGCTCTGGTTTGTCTCTTGTAATGCAGCTACAGCCACATGGGGGTGTTTGGTTGTACGTGGTTGCAGACTCCTTGCCCTTAGATTTCCTGTTTTGTTTTGGTTAAATACCACCCCTTTTTTTTCCTTTCCATTCGATAAAAACAATGAGAGCGTAGAAAAGGTTTGTTTTCTTTTTCCCACCCACCTATTTCTGTGCTGGGTTTATTTTTCACCGCTTCACCTGACAGTTTGCATAGTTTTTTGTAGCTTGCGCGTTTGCGCACACACACACACACACACACACACACACGCACACACACTACTCGCAAACGCTGCGCAGTTTGAACCAGTTTTGTGTGGGAAGGGTTGCCTTCATTTTAATAAAGTTTCCTCTTTTTTAGACATTGCAATGCAACAACTCCTGAGGTGTGGCACCATAAATTACTCTTCGATCCCAAGCAAACAAAACGAGTATTATACACAGAAGAAGTCTGTTTATTTACCCATGAAACAAGGATACAATGAATGAAGATGTTGAATGTCTTGATAGACTCTTTGCTGTATCTAAGCACTATGTCTCGCATCATCCAAGACTTAAAAATTAGTTTTTCTATCCTATCATATCTTCCCAGACCCAGCCAGTTCCAAACCCCATGTCCTACTACATGCATCGCTCCCCATGGTGGTTTCATCGCTTCGAGACATTGTCCAACCACGTCATTGAGCTCATCTTTCCTTTCTTCACCTTCTTGGGCAGGCGAATGTCCATGGTCAACGGAGCCGTCCAGATCTTGTTCCAGGTAACTCACACCTTTCTGTAATGTAGAGGGATGACACCTGAAATAGTCAATATTTATATTAAACAACAGAATTTCACTAGTATGAAATTCAAATTTGGTCACAAGTCATGTTGATTTTGATGCAATAACAGACAAGCGGTTGTTTAGTGAAGTTTCACATATGACCTGTGTGTTTTTCTCTTTTGCTATAGGTGGTGCTGATAGTGAGTGGGAACCTCAGTTTCCTCAACTGGCTGACCATTGTTCCCAGCCTGGCCTACTTTGACGACGCCTCGCTGGGCTTCTTGTTTCAGTCTGGAGGGGGAGCCAAGAAGGCTGTTTTGGGGATACAGCGTGAGGATGCAGCTGGACACAGCCCCAAACCCTCCAAAGGTATTCAATGATAACATCACACAACATCCCAAGGCTTAAAGTAGATACTCGCTGGCTGAGTCAAGAGGAACTCCTAAAAAATAAAAGGCATGCCAGTCCTAATTTTAATTCCCCTAGGTTTGAGAGTCTGACAGGGTTCACAAAATATTTTGTGCGGGAAATGTTTGAGGCTTTCCAGACACTCTTGCAGTAAGTTAGTAAGAGACTCTGTCAGTAAGAGCATCTGGAAATAAACTTTTAACACATTATAATGATGTATCACCATTTTGAGTATTCAGTGATGGGCAAAGATGACCGATTGTGTAACTTTCTGATCCTTGCACACTAGGATAATACAATTTTGAACACTGGTATGGTTGAAATATCAGTCAGTCACCTGGCAGAATAATTCATCCTACCAAAAGTAGCCTCTTTAGATGCCATTTTGTTTTAGTCCATCTGTCGGTAGACGGTATATCACAATGTTTCCCCTCAAAAGCTCTTCATAAATGTTACAAACGGGCAAGTATCACAATATTTTTGAACAATACCTTGAGATGGGTGTGGATACTTTGACAAAATATTAACACAATCATTTTTTTCATAAATAATCATCAGTAACGTGGTATTTTAATTTAAGCTTGCGAAGGCAAATATTACAACAGGTAAAACGAGCTTTGAAAATTGCATCATTTTACTGTAATGCAGCCTTTCAAACCAAGACAAGGCAACACTTATGATATATATATATATATATATCTTATGCATTGCCCAGCCCCATAAATTTGAAGCACAGCAACTTTTGACCTTTTAAATTAGACTAGATGTCACTCACTAGAGCTTATAATTCTCACTCTTTATCCGGATACATTTGCCATCTTCCCATCATGTTTTGTTCAAATCCATCTGATAGTTTTTGCGTAATCCTGCTAACAATCCAACCAGACAAACCAAGCTCAGCTCATTGTAATCCAAAAGGTAGGTTGGAAACGGGTCCTTAGCCTAGGAATTCTTTCACTTCTAATAATAAAAGTGTTGTTCAGCTGCTTTGTGAATAAGGCTTGAGAGAACCTTGAACACCATTTAGCAGGGCTCTTAGTGATATGAGTCATTATGAGTCATGGCACTGTGCACTTATTATGGAATTACAAAATAATATATATTTTCACATAGTCTTTCTAACTTTTTTTTTTTTTTTCCTAGAAGGTTGGCACCTCATTTTAAAGACGCAATGTGACTGTAGAAAAAAATAATACTAATATTCAGGGCTAATTGGTACAGTTTATGGGCTGGTCTTATTGGAGCGGGCATTATGGGAAGAAGAGGGATTTGCTCGGGACACTTGAGTAGCTGGGAGGCTATGACAAATGTTTTATTTGAATGTAATGTGATGTGATTTTATCTTACATTTTTACAATACAGACTTGTTGAAAATGTGGTTAAAGCGGGAGTGCCCCCTCACTAATTGGTCTCATGTGACCTATTAGTGCCTTTACTTCATTGTAAGATGTTAAATATAGAACAGGCTTCTAACCGGAGTCAGAACACGTCTTAATCATTTGAACAGAGTCAGAAAGGCAGTGTGAGAAATGGACTATGTTGATGTCTTAAACATTCATGGGGTAAGCAGGCAGCCGCAGGTGGGAAGGAACCTACAACCTCTGCCAACGTTTTTCACTACCGGCCATGCCTCCAACTGACCAAACCTTTTCCACTCAGGAAGTTGTTAAAGTCATCACGAGCACGTGTGCGCACATTGAATTACAAGCTTTATAGTACAAACTCTGCACACAAACATGAACTAGTTAACATTTTGCCTGACAATGAGGAAGCTCCTTCCAGGACAGAAGCTAACAAACATGTTGCCCTGAGTTGAGATAAATTGCTTTCCTCCTGAGCTGCTCATCCATGGTACCATGGTAGGAGATGTTCAGACCTGGTATCACCATGTGTGCTGGCTGATCTGATGAAGCGGACACCTCTGAGTATGAGGGTTCACTCCTGCCTTCACCACGCCTTTCCACATGTGTGTCCTTATTGATGTGATCTCAAAGGTAACCACTGTTTGTTCGTGGGTGCACACTGCAGGTATGTTGATGCGTAGGGTGGTGAACATTTCTTTGGGCATTCTGATTGGATCCCTGAGCATCCCAGTGGTGATGAACCTGCTGAGTTCCAAACAGGTGATGAACACCTCCTTCGACCCACTGCGCATCGTCAACACCTACGGGGCCTTCGGCAGGTACAGCGCTGTGGTCAGGGCGGATCATTAAAAACCTTTCGAAACTGCTGAAATTATACATATAAATATATAAGAATGAAGCTGTCCAGTTCATGTTTACATTTCTTCGAGCACTTTCAGAAATCCTCTAGTTATTTGTCCCTTTTTTCCAGCATCACCAAGGAGCGTACTGAAGTGATTTTCCAGGGCACTCTCAACAAGGATCCCGAGGACCCTGAGGCGGTTTGGGAGCAGTACCAGTTCCTGTGTAAACCAGGGGACCTTTACCGCCGCCCTTGCCTCATTTCGCCGTACCACTACCGACTGGACTGGCTCATGTGGTTTGCTGCCTTCCAGGTATGTTACCACACAACTATCCTGTCACTTCTGGGAAGTTGCATTTCTATGAAGTTCTGTGAGAATGAAGTTAACAACCTTGTCTCCATGTTCACACACAGACCTACGAGCAGAATGAGTGGGTGATCCACATAGCGGGGCGTCTGCTGTCCAACGACAGCTCAGTCCTCTCCCTGCTAGACCACAACCCCTTCAAGGGCAGACAAAATCCCAGGTGACCACTGCAAAGATCTATGGCCAACACTGTGTTTGGAATTTAATGTCAACACTGACATGCCACATATTTTTCCCATTAATAATGAAGCTCTGCTTGTCAGTAAGTACTCATTGGCAGCTTTCAATTCAATGAAAGATGATTGTATGTGCTATAGTGCCCTCTGGTGAGGAAAGGAGTAAATCGAGTCAGAGGCGGTGCATTTTATTTGAATGCAACGTAAACCTCTATTTAGCTCAGAACCTGCAGGTTTAACCCTGGTATTTCACTGTTGAGATGCTGGTTCACTTCTTATCTTTACTGATTGCCATGGTCACTTATACGGCTAAAAACTGCCCATTGTAGAACGAACTGTTCCAGCATCACGATAAGGTGAAGTAACATAGAAATTATGTCACTGTGGGCTGATGTTGAGTTTTAAAATGTCTCATGGGACTGAACCTTCAATAGGTGGATTCGGGGGGAACACTTCAGGTACAAGTTCAGCCCGCCGGGCAGTGTCAGCGCAGCGCAGGGGAAATGGTGGCTGAGAAAACGCATCGGCGCCTACTTCCCTCCTGTGGACCTGGAAAGACTCAGGGGATACTTCCAATCCAGGGACTGGCCCCACCCACACATACCCCGAAAGAGGACTTAAAGCTATGACTTCAGACTCTACAGGATGAAGAAGGGACTAATGGTGCTGTTGAGATGAACATATGGGACCCACGGACCAGAGAACCCTTTTATTAAACCTGAAATCAGTCATCTCGACAATTACTCACAATGTAATATCAGTTATGTTACTCTATCTCCAAATTAGGTCAGTATTGTATATGAAATTGATATTAAAACAATGAAAAAGTACATCTTCTGTTTTGGATGCATTGGATTACATTTGATAGCAAATATGTACAGTTTTACAAAGAGAATTTTTTTAAAATTCTATTTGAATTATTGATGTTTGTCAATTAAAAACCATTTGCAACTCAAGTAAATAAAACTGTTGAAGTATGAGATGTGTTGATTGTATAAATGAAATTACTGTCATGCCGAGAAAGTAAACAAACGATGAGTGTGCAATCCTTGTAAGACATTTGCAGAAACTAGCATACTGGAGTAAATTAAAACATCGCTAAGAGTAACTATTTAAGAAAATGAAGTAACAAGAACAGAATTAGAAAAATATGCAATGATTAATACATTATTTAAAGATCTAAATATAAAATTCAGCTTTAATAAGAAAATGTACAAAGCCATGTAAACCTGGATTACAGCATTAATATGATTTGTAAGGTTACAGCAACAACTTATAAAACAAAGAATTAAAAATTGAATGAAAGTAGCATTTATTTTATTTCTAAATACATATGAAGACTGAATGTCACAATGGGACTGTAGTAATGACTTTCTGACTGGAGTTGTAGTACCATAAAAGGGACACTAGATGTCGTAATTAGTGCTATCTGGGCTTTGTGGATTATTTTTGCTTTGTCATCATTTCAGCAGCTTTATATCTCCTAAACCCAACAAAAAATGTTGGACATTGACAACAGATCACGTATAGCTTTTGAATGATGAAAATCCCTCATAGCTATGAACTAAGAACAACTGGATTTTTTTTTTCTTTACCTTCCTTTTGCTTAAAAAATTATGTCAGTTACAACAATAAAGTTTTTGTTTTCTTTAACCTAATAATGTACCTTTTGATCCCTTTCTTTTCTACAAAATTTTAAAAAAAGAATTTTGCCCGCAACTTTAATTAAAATGCACCTGTTCTTTGCTCATCTGATGACAATATCTTCCAAAGAACTCATACCTACTCCGGAAAGTGCACCTTAAACCTGACGACTGTAGTTGGATCCTGATCATGTGGTGCCAAGAGAAGGAAAAGTTTTCTGCAAAGTCATAATTGTATCTAAGATCCAAAACCAATCATTTGGGCGTGAGCACAGCAGCCCATCTGTCTCTGCTGGTAATAAAACCTAAACCAAGGGATTTGTTCCTGTTTATGTGACACAATGGATTTGTCATTTTGAGGAATGAGCAGCCACACTATCTTGTGAAGATAACTCATGGAGAGATGCTGTGCCTGCATTGGGCTTATGTCTCTGCGGCAGTCTCTCGCAGAAGTTAACGGACTATTAATTGTTGAGCTCTTTTTTCCTAAAGGGACCGGTCTCACCAAAATCCCTTGTAGTGCTATTGATCCATTTTGATTGTTGTGGTATATGTTTTGGAAATATGAGCTTTAGCGAAGTCTTCTTTCAAGTGTGATGAAAAACTATTGCTCATACGGTCTATCTTTATAGGCTACTTTATTCTATGATTCCGTCTTGAAGCGAAATGGAACGGAAAAACAGTCTTAAAGCACAATGAAGTCAGGGGTCAACCATCTAGAAATGTCAAAACTGAACCTTTGGAAAGTATGAAGAACCACCCAGCTGCAGCCCTGAAACCGAGGCGTCTGGTGTGACAAAAAGCCCCTAGTGTGATGGAAATGTTTCTGTTACGCATCAAGTAAGCTTCATAACCCCAAACCCTAATCATATATGTCACTTCCGTCATCTTTTTTCACTCCAGGGGGCTTAAGCTCAGGGGCTGCAGCTAGATAG
>KV751339.1:10651290-10665451 GCA_001698575.1 Mola mola
AATTTGAACCTTGATTCCAGTAATTGAACTTCCTCAAAAGGCTCATAAATCCTGGGGTAAATTCCTCCAGCCAAAATGCATCACTAGTTACCCAGCATCCCATTCTAGAGTAGAAGCACGTTACCTTCTGTGCAGTGATACGATAGAAAATAGTTCCTGTGCAAAAATGGTCCGAGCAAGGTCTGTGAATTGTCTTGACTGAGTTCACTTATGAGACATTGCTGTTGGGTTTTTAATGTGTTTTTTTTTTTTTTTAACAGTTTCAGCACCACAAGTGTGGTTCCATCTTGTTCCATTAAGAGAGAACTGACATCTACAAATGATACTGCTAAAAGCACTGCAGGTACTCACATTTACTTTTGTTTTGGGGTGAACCCTCCTTTTCAGAGAGACCAGCTTCAAGAATAATGAAATTACCTTGAAGTTTAGTCTACCTTTAACCTTGATGGTATGAAATGACCAATTACTCCAGAGAATCCTAAATAAGAAGCTCAACAGCTCATCCAATCAGCTCTGACATTGCTTGAAGAGTATGTGGGCTCCTCCCAATGTTTGCAGTTCATCAGTTTAGACGATACACCACTCACACAGCATGGACGATTTTAATAAACTCCTCATCAAAAATAAGCGCATCCTGGCTGTTGTGGTCCCCACCTTCGGACTACGAACACACCTCCCCATGGAATCTCTTCCACAACTTTTCTTGCGGTTTTATGAGACTTTGAAGGTTAACTCATTGATCACATGCTGGATTGCACCGGCCATCCGTTTTGTTGTGCTCGGATTGCCTGACAGGCCTCAGGGACATGTGTCCGTCTCATCTCTATTTGGCATTCTCCCTGTTGTCCTCTGATGTAATATTTAAGTGGGGGCAACAGCAATCCTCAAAGACTGACTATGACCACAAGGGGTGTGGGTTGCCGGTTTGATTTCCTGCTGGGGAAGCGTGCGCAGTCGAAGTGAAACACATCACAGCATTCTAAGACTCGCCATTGGCTACAGGTTGCACTGGGCAGCTCTCAGGTGTGAAAGCTTGTGACTAAAATAGAGCCGCAGAAGACAATTCTTAGAAAATCTTCCCTAGAAATAAACAGACTAGAATAGAGTTGGCACAGTTGCTCAACCAGTGAGTCACCGGTGTGGTGGACAGATCGTTCCTTCGATTACGTCATGGAGTATGTACAGTCACATTAGATGTAACAGTATAGAGTTCTATGAAACATAAAGAGTGAGTCGTGTGGTGTTTCCATGTTAATCTGGTAGGAACAGTATTGTCCTCAGTTCTGAAGGGCACAGAAAGCAAAAGGCGTTTGACAATAGGCAAACACAAATGACCAACGGTGGACTTTAATTAGAGGATGAATGAAAAAGGATGAATTGAGGTAAAAGCTTTTTTTTATTAATGACCATAACATGCGTTTTTATCACACAGACGAAATCTAATCACGAGAATACGTACGTATACATGGACATAAACGTCCTCTTTTTTTGGGTGGCAGGGAGAAGGTTTGGTTGGATGGCGGGTGTTCCTGGGATTCTGAATTCTTATGAAGAATCCAGGGCTCAAAACCTGTGTCTAGTTAAGCTTAGGCAAAAAAAGCACTCGACTGAATGATTGTGATATTAGCTATTCAAAAAAAACAAACAAACTTCTGTCCGTTACACTGTATTTAAATGGATGAAATGAAACATTTATTTCTTCTTCTTCTTCTTCTCACCAGCCACATGCTCTGAATGAGGATGAAGGGGGATATTTGGACCTGAACACACAACCCATTACTGCACACCTCCTAACTAGTCGGCCTCATGTCACATGCCTGCAGCCTGCAAAGAACGGAACTAACACCACAACAGTCTCTGACAGCTGGGGGCTGTAACTTCTATGGAAGAATCCAAACCTCAACTCTCTGGACTTGCGGACTGAATCGTGGCGGACTTCAGTTGTGCGTATGCAACATATTCACAATCATCACATCAAGTCTGCGAGGCTGGCACACTGCTGGCTTTATAAACCGCTGAATAGACAGGCCTTGTGGCTAAATAAATTGTGTATTACCTACATTGAAAGACCTTGTCATATTGTTTGCCATTTTTCTTCGACTATTGAATAGAGGTTAGAATGAATGGCTTTTATGAGTCATCACCAGCAAAGGACTAAAATACTATATTTCAAGGAGCATTTTAATGAAATCATTATTTCACTGACTGAGAACTGGTGGTCAGCGGCAGGATTCTGGTAACCACAGTTCAAATCAACACTCCAGTCTGTTATCAGGTTAAAATAAAACTATGCCCAGCGATACCATTTCTTCATTATATTTTTGCTGTCACAAATTAAAGCATATTAACACAATTTCTCTATATTTATAATGTTTACGGCAGAGTTAAGGACATATAGGCTATGGCTGGTTTTAACCTAGTTTTCATTTGGTCTTACAGTGCAAACCTCATGTATTTGGACACCTATTTCTCATAGATTGACTCTCCCCTTTATTTTGACGCCACCTGTTCTTCTGTCCCACTTTTCAACACTTTCCCACAGCCTTCTAGGAGAGTGACCGTGCTTAACCCCTCCATTCATTTCATAACAGTGTCAACAGATGAGTTTTTCCACAGGGCTTCGCTCACACTACCTGTGGCCATCAAGCTGTGGCTCAGCTTAGTGAGAATTGTTTTGATTGTTTCTACTCTGATTGCTACTCAGAATATAAACTACTTCCTGAAAAACAGGCTGTTAAGCCCGAGGACGCACATTGTACGGCTCTCCTGCCGAACATCTGGCGCTCCTGTGCCCGGAAACGCAGGTGGGTTTGGGACACCGACCCCAAGCGATGCGGGCTGAAATCATCGAAAGATTTCACGTACATAAATCATTTTAAGGAATGTAGTGGAGAGGGGCTGCAGATACACCGTGACTGTCGTCACATTAGGAAAGTCTCTTTTCCGTTTAAGGGTGGATTTTCCTCGTAGACGCACGGAAACAACGATGCCTCCACGCGCTCCCAACATCACAACACGAGAGAGGGAGGAGACCGAGCTGTTTACATAGTGAACCAGACCTCGGCTCCACAGTCACCCAGCTGCACCTCCGGGACAGCAGCTGTCTCGCTTTACGTCCAGTTTGCGCCTTTTTACGCACAGTCATGTCTTTGACGCACGGGTGAACTTCTTTCGCCGCGGCCAGTGCTCCACGAGGAAAAAGTGCGGGAAACCCGGCGTCTTGCGTTTCGCACTCTCACGCACATTTGTCGGGGTTGAGCAGGTGATTAGAGCCATGTCCAGGAAGAAGGCGGTGAAAGGCAAAAGCTCCAAGAGCCCCAAGGCGTCACCGAGCAGCGGCAAGGACGGCGGGAGGACGGGGAAAGGTCTGGCCGCCGCTGCCGCTCCGTCCTCCGGGCTGGTTTATCCCAGCAGACCGTCCCTGAGCAACAGCGGCGAGTTTTACGACATCGCGTTCAAGGTGAGCGGAGAGTCGGAGATGTAACCAAATCAATCAATCAATGAGTGAATGAGTTCGATGATGGCCACAGGTGTGAGGCAAACGTCTCCGTAATGGAGTCGAGGCGCTTGTTTGTTCTAAATTGGTTTGAGGTTCAGATGTTCTGTGGTCAGGGTTTTCTGAAAATCAAATCGGACGTACGTCCAATTTGTATCACACTAATGATACAAATCACAGAA
Source organism: Mola mola (assembly GCA_001698575.1). Taxonomy (NCBI): domain Eukaryota; kingdom Metazoa; phylum Chordata; class Actinopteri; order Tetraodontiformes; family Molidae; genus Mola; species Mola mola. The sequence goes on from KV751339.1 coordinate 10,654,969, forward strand.
CTATGATTTAGCAGAAAATTATTGATTTAATTTATTTTTTCTTTTTCAGTCAGTTGGGTTTTTACAGTTTTGGTTAGATTTGGTTGGATTTGTTGACTTGGTCTATGGTAAATTCGATTTGAAAAATAATGTAAATAAAATTCATCTTAAATGTGACTTTGTTTAATATTGTTGGTTACAGTTATTTTTAGATCTTTGATTTGGCTTTATATGTTGAAATGTGAGGCTGTAGTGTGAAGCCCTGTAGTATTTGGATATGGTGGATATCTCTAAGCTGGTTTGTGGAAAAAGTTAATTTCACAATTATTTCCCACAGAAGCCACAGTCAAAAAAATTAATAAGACTAGTTGTTGTTCTTATTGTCCCAGTGGTGAATTTGACCCCAGCTGTGTATTTTCATTATGTTTAATCCCCAATGTACCCTCATGCATAAAACGAAAAGACTGTGTCTCTACACATGTGAACGTTTTAAAACAGCCAACAGGCGTGGTGTCCACAGCTGTAGCCCAGTGCAATAACATGACAGACATGATGGGGTTTCTGTTATTTAGGAGCTCATTTATCAGCAGCACAGAAGGAAGCTTTTTATTTAGTGGACATAATGACCAGACATATGGAGGCACAGCACCCCAGAGTTCCCCATTTTCAGTTCATTGAACATCTACGTTATGAAAAACAGCATAGATAGGAAGTAAATCTTTAGCCTACTTACCTGAATGCTGAATGCCTGCACCTAAAATGTATCAAATAGACTGTCATCTGTCCTTGATCATTTATTGACCTGGCTGGTTATTGAATCCAATATTAAGCAGTTCTGCAATATTCTATATCAAATAATTTCATTTATTCAGATTTTGATAAACATATAAAATGAATGCTCATAATAAAAAAAAAAAATATATATATGTGTGTCAGATATCATTGCGGGCAAGATGAGTAGGCATGTGGCTCAATACATGAGCAGGGTCCAGAAAAGGGTTGGTAGTGACACCAGAGGAGCCAAACACCAGCTACTGGTTGGCAGGGCAGCCTCTAGAGACTATAAGACCAGGAAGACCAACCTGTGCACTGCCTGGATTGACTATATAAGATCAACAGGACACTAAGAGCCATCATCAAAAACTTGATGGGGCTGTGGAAGACTACTCTGGAAGCCATTTCAAGGCCACCTGCCCAAGTAAGCATCATATACCAAGGAGATGTCCTATCCCCCCTGCTGTTCGGCATTGGCCTGAACACCCTCAGCCAGATCATCAAAATGAGCGGCCTCGGATACTGGTTCAGAAATGGAACAACGATCAGCTACCTCCTTTACATGGATGATGTCAAGCTGTATGCGAAGAGTGAGCGAGACCTCGACTCACTGATCCACGTCACAAGGATCTACAGCACTGACATCGACATATCATTCGAGCTAGACAAGTGTAGCTTAATGATATCAAAGAGAGGCAAGATGATCAGAACTGAAGGGGTTGAACTACCAGAAGGCACCATAGCCGATGTTCAGGACAGCTACAAATACCTTGGGATCCCACAGGCAAATGGGAATCATGAAGAAGCTGCAAGGAAGTCAGCCACAGCCAAATACCTGCGTAGAGTAAGGCAGGTTCTGAGAAGTCAGCTGAATGGTTAGAACAAGATCCGAGCCATGAACATCTCTGCCCTGCCCATCATCAGATACCCTGCTGGCATAATAACCTGGCCAAAGGAGGAGATAGAAGCCACAGATATCAAGACAAGGAAGCTCCTCACCATGCATGGAGGGCTTCACCCCAAGTCCAGCAGCCTGAGGTTGTACACTAAGCAGAAAGAGGGAGACTAGTGAGCGTCAGAGCCACTATCCAAGATGAAACAACCAAGATCCAGGAATACATCAGGATGATGGCCCCGAATGATGACCTGCTAAGTGTGAATGCCTCAGGGGATGCCTCAAAGATCAATATACAAGTTATGAGTCATCTTGAATACTAAAAGTCAGTAGGAGCCTGAAAAAAACCCCATTTAGGTCGATCAGAATGGTTACTTGTTTTAAAGACATTCTGAGCTTCTTTGGACACACAGTGTCCCAACAGGATTATTACATTCTCAGAATCTTCTTTTGCCAATAAACACATCCAATCCAGGCAGCGGAAATCAATAATTCATTTGCCAAATTTGTTCCCAGTGATCTATATTATGCATTTTTTTAAATTAAATACAACAATTCACAGGTGAATTAATGTATAGTCTTGAAAGACATGTCATTAAATGCAGCCCTGCTGGCTGTCGATTTAGAAATTGTGAGTTGGACAAAGCTAATAATCATCTGCATGGAGCAGTTAAAAATTTAAATTCTGATCATGTGGGTGGCAGCTGGTATTAATGATGGGCCTGCCAAAACCCTGCTCCACACTCAGCGTTGACCCTGTTTAACAAGCATACTTGTACCAGTTCAACGTCAAACACAGGGGACTTTGATATCAGGGTTTGTGGGAGACAATAGAAAGCCTTAAATGTATCCAGTACATTGCATTTTAAAATGTGAACAGTTTTGAGTTTCGTGATGTCCGATGGGAGAAAGCTCTCTGTATCTCTGTAGGATTGGTCTGTACAGTCTGCTCCTATGGTGTGTGTAACGCTCTGTTTCCTCTGTAGATGGGAGTTTATGGAGTGTGTGTGTGTGTGTGTTCGTGTTGTGCATTTGTAGTTTTCCGCCATTCTCCTTCTGTCCATGTGTGTCTCAGGTGATGCTGGTGGGGGATTCAGGTGTTGGGAAGACCTGTCTTCTGGTGCACTTCAAAGATGGAGCCTTTCTCGCCGGGAGCTTCATCTCTACTGTGGGCATCGACTTCAGGGTAAACGCACACACAGCACTTACTCTGACACTACTGATGCTTACTGATTTCTGGAGCCAGTTTCTTATTCTTAGCCAGTGACTCACTGGTAGATTTGAATATCTCTGGCTGATTTTTAATGTTTTTAAAACCCTGTCAAAGGTGTTTGAAATATTCACAATATGTTATGTGGACCTAGTATCAAGTAAGCTGTTTGAAAGTGTGTTGTTTTGTATTTTCTGGTTTGTTCTCACCGGCATTAGAGGGAAATTGATTTCCCAATGACTTCCACATGCTCAAGTGACAAACTTGACCCCTGTCTTTACAAGGGAAGCATAAGCACAAGTGTGTCAGGATAAGAACCACAGACACCATCTGCACTGGATTATTCATATATTTTCCTGTGTATTATTAATGTGATATCAATATTTTATTTTTAATATCCCTGTTAATCGCCAATACCAGCACAACAACACACAAAACCCCACAACACTGTATGTAGTTAGCTGATGAAATGCTCCTTTGGTTTGGAAGTAATGCTGGTTGCCACTGTGTTAAGCTAATTTCCATGCTAACATTTGTTAGATTCTCTATACTTTTGCTCTTTTGTCATAGAATTTCTCATTATAAACCCTATTACCCTGGTATTGATCTGTTATTAGGCATGATGACTTACAGTCACAAAGCCAGCTATATAATGTCAGACACTTCTCCCGAAGTGGCCACGCAGTCAGAGGAAGCCACAGAGCTACGCTACGTTCTTTGGAATACAGACCCATAAACTGGTAACAATAAGGATTGCATGGAGCAGGTTGTAAGTTTGGTGCTAGTGCCAACTGGGCAAATGGTGAAAACAAAAGCAAAAAAATTACAGACATGAAGCTGATTTAGGGACTTCAGAAGTGAGCCATTCTTTTTTTATGTCGTTATAAAGCCGCTCCAAAGGTGAAGCTGAAGCATCTTGATTGCCATCTGGTGGTGGTCCTGGGGTTTTATAGAATCATTAGCACAGCTGCAGATCATTTGCGTAAAAACTATCACAAAAACTTTTCTCGAAGTATAGGGCCACGTTTTGGCACAGTTTCTTAAGTTACTGTGTCTGGATAAGTTTTGGCCAAGCCTCAGCCCTGATAGTCAAGGTTCACTGCTGGTTATATGCATGTGCAAATGGGGCTTTAATGCTAATATCTTCACAAGATCTATTTTTTCCAGTTAACAGTAGGGGTTGGGTTTTCAAAAGATTTCACTATGGAGCCTAGTTTCAAAAGGTTCCAGGCCCCCAAAATGCCATCATCATGTAAAGGAACAGCCAAAACGCAATGGGTTGCCATTTTCTGTTTAATATGTTTCCATGCAAACAGCCCCTGGGAAAGCAGGCCCATACAGCAAACAAAAAAAAAAAAAAAAGTACCACAGGCAACTGAGGTAAAAACAGATGAAAAATCTCTTAATCTGCACTCATGGAAGAGAGCTTTCACATCCAAAAACAGAACAGAGAGTGTGAACATCTAAAAATCTTCGGGATCAAAAGGCTTTATTGTTTGCCTGACGGAGTGAATGTCTCTGTGAAACGTTACTTCATTCATTTTTTTGGAAGATACTGGTGTCTTTTTATACCCTCATTATCACTCCCATAGCATGGAGCTGTCTTCCATGTGGCTACAGTATGAGTGCAATATCACGATAAAGAATTCATCGGATCCAAATGAATATTCTCGTCTCTGATCACATTTTCTCTTTTTCTTTATGAGTACTTATCATTGATGTTCACACCCATCAGCACTCATACACCCAGTAACAGTGACAGTAACCTTAACCAAAAACATTGCGACAGCCTTGCCTTAACCTTATATTTCTACATAAAAACACATACAGTAGTTTTGGGCAACTTGATTTTTGGCTATTTGTCTTCTAGCTGAGAGTTAGATGAGAGCGTGGATACATTTGTCATGTCGGTATGCTAAGAAGACGGCTAACTGAGCATAGCATAAACAGCTAGCTTGACACTTAATTAAAGCCCTGTCCAGAAATTAATATTTTGCAAAACTGAATATTTTCCAGCATGTTTGGGCCTCTTGTAAACGGGCATTGTTTTAGCTTTCAAAACTTCTAATAAAGTGGATTTAAAAACAAAACAAAACAAATCAAAAAATGATGTTAACTGTGTATCCGTGTATGCATATAACATGGAGCTGAACACGGAGTGGCCGTTGTAGTTTTCTGTATTGATCATGCATGAGAAACAGCAACCATCAATCATTTAATCCTCGTCTGTTTGCAAAAATTAATCACCTTTTGCTTTTGGTGTATCACAGCAACTCAGGCAGTATGCCATAAATGTTTTTTGATTAAGGGTTAGGAAATATGTGTCAAATAGCTGCAAATAGATAATAGTCACTACTATTTAGGTTTCTAAGGTACTTCCAGTACAATTGACTGCACATTCTCAGAATGCTTTTCTGTTATTTGACATATTAGTGTATCGCCACCTACTGGACCGGCATGGCTGTTAGTTCTTGCCTGTGAGTGTGGAGATTTTGTTTAAAAGGATAGACCCTGGGGTAGAATTTAAAATTCTGTTTTACACTACAGATTTTGAAATTTATTAAATAGTCTGGTTAATAAATCAACATTTCAATGAATGAAAGCTAAACATTGCAGAATCTTTTTTTTTTCCTGCAATATAGAAATCATGTGTTTAGAGTTAGTAAGTTTTAAAGTCCACCTGAAATTAAAAAAAAATGTTATGTAAACTCATTTAGATCACATCCTCAATGATACTGTTGCCCATTGAATGATATATGGCAAAAAAAAAGAAGACAAAAAGCCCATTTCTTTGTATCTTTACATTAAAATCCATCACCATGTATTGGCCAGTTTTAACCAATCATTTCATGGCATCCAGCTGTCAATCTTCAACTTTAGCAGAGTTCAGCAGAGCTTAGCGGACCTACGACCGTTGCTGTAGTTACCAGCTATCCAATGTATGTCCCGCCTTCTATCTTGTGATTGGTTCTCTCCCGTTTCAGTAGGAAATACATCACAAAACAGCAGGTAGATACTCTCCAATGTCACTTTCAGGTGGACTTGAAGTTGCCTTTAAGCCAGAATAGCAGCTTGCATCAGTCCTGCTAAACTAAACTAATCATCTACTGCTAAATATTGTTTTAACCAAAAATGAAGAGCTAATGATTTACTCCAAAAACTTTTTAATTGTATGTATTTTTTTTAACTTTCCCTTTTTGAAAAATTGAAGATTTATTAATCTTAAAATCGTATTGGAATTCAACATCTCTTTGTGCTTGTTCAGTCTCCAATTTTTCAGTTTTTAGATATTTTTGATATCTCGAGCACTTAACAGATCTGTAGCTTGAATATCTAGGCTACTTACTGAGACTGGAAAAAAAACCCACTTTGCAGTCTTTTGAATTTAGTCTGCTCTGTCAGTTTAATAGACATTATGTACGTAGAAATGCAAATGAGACTTCGGTGCATACTTTGGTTTCAATAATGGGATTAGAACGAGTGACATCTCTGTGCTTCTCTACACTCACCTGTACAGTGACCTAACTTCTCTACATTAGATTTGAATTTAAAGAGTTTTAATGGGTTTTTACTCAACTCTGATCATTTTGGTTTGAATTAGTTATTTGATTCTATAAAAATGTGTATAATGATTAACAACTGAGCTCTGCTGGAAGCTGGATGGTTGGATGCATGCGTAGGAAGTCGATACTGCGGCTGCACTGGCTGTTGATATATGCCGCAGACTCTGGGATATGAGTGCTGCCATCCTGTGCTGGTAAGGTCATTTAGAGACCAATGTTTTCACTTTGTTTTTGTACACTGCCAGAAAATGTGGATGAGTTATTTATCTGTTCTTTTCTAAAAGACAGTAATGAAAATCATATTTTTGACCTTGTTGACATATCCATGCGGTGTTTTTATGTACTACACACATCTTGACTGTGTCTTGACATTTTAAGGCCACGAAGGGATCAGACAGTGTATGAAGATATTGTTACGTCGGGGTCCAGTTATCTTCCAGGGACACCTAGAGAGCTTTGGTGTCACAGTTACGGTATATGACCAGAGTCCAAATGTCACTGTTCAGTGATGGCTGAAGAGATGTGATTCATCTCTTTTCAACAGACCTGCGGCAGAAGTCACATGGACTCCGTGCTTGATCAAAAATTTTAAATCTAACAATGTTGTCTGTGAAGATTCTCAGTCATCCAGGTCATGGTAGTCTTGGTGTTTCTTTTGTAGGCAAATGGCCTTCTTGTAGTTTCTTGAAGACATTTCACCCCTCATCCAAGAAGCTTCTTCAGGTCTAGATTTTTGGTAGGGAGTCCCCAGTATTTAACCTTGTGGAGGATCCTTCTTACTCAGGGTAGTGGGCAAAGGGTACAAAGCCCCGCCCCCAATCTGTGTGGCCCAGATCCATCCCCCATCAGATGGTTGATCACTCCTCCCGGTCATCACGTGAGTCGTTGGTTTCACATGAGCCAAGGTGTGAACTGTGGTGAAGTTTCCTGGGGAGAGTTTTCAAAACTGCATTGTATGTGGTAGACAGTTGATGTCTGAGGCCACCTCCTCTGTTAAGTGATGGCTGTTCCAGCTTGACATAGATGGCCTCCTTTACTCCTCTCTCAAACTATCTATCCTCCCTGTCCAGCACATGCACATTCTCATCCTCAAAGGAGTGTCCCTTCTCCTTTCAGTGTAAGTGGACTGCTGAGTCCTGGCCACAGGAGCTTGCTCTCCGGTGTTGAGCCAAAAGTTTGTGGAGAGGTTGTTTGGTCTCCCCATATAAAAGTCTGTGCACTCCTCATTGCACTGGACTGCATAAACAACATTGTTAAGTTTGTGTCTGGGAGTTTTGTCGTTGGGGTGAACCAGTTTCTGTCTCAGAGTGTTGCAGGGTCTGAAGTGAACTGGGATGTCATGCTTAGAGAAAATTCTTCTCGCCCAGTTAAGGTATCCACAGGTTTTTAATGCTGTCTTGACGTGTTTGTGTTCCTTAGACTTCCTCTCTGTCCTTGTGGGAACATTTTCAGCCCAGTGATGTAGGGTTCTGATAACTCCCAGCTTGTGTTCCAAAGAGTGGTGAGAGTTGAAGAGCAGGTACTGGTCTGTGTGAGTAGGTTTCCGGTAGACTTCAATGTTGAGCCCTTCGTCCTTCTCAAAGTGTATGGCACAGTCCAGGAAAGGCAGCCTGTTCTCTTTCACATCCTCCCTTGTGATTTTGATGTTGCTGTCTACTGAGTTAAGGTGTTCCGTGAAGGCTTCTACCTCTTGGGTTTTAATCTTGACCCAGGTGTCATCCACATATCTGAACCAATGCCTTGGTGTTGTTCCTTTGAAGGAGCTCAGTGCCCTACTTTCCACTTCCTCCATGCAGAGGTTGTCTTGCATTAGTCGTTTTCGGACGGTTTCCAACGCTTCGGATGTGGGTATGCATGTGAAGAGTGAGATGACATCAAAGGAGACCATGGTTTCCTCTGGTGCAAGCCTGGGGTCCCGAACATTGCTGGTGAAGTCATTAGAATTCTGGATGTGGTCCTTTGAGGATGAGAATGTGCATGTGCTGGACAGGGAGGATAGATGGTTTGAGAGAGGAGTAAAGGAGGCCATGTTAGTCAAACTGTAACAGCCATCAGTTAACAGAGGAGGTGTCCTCAGACATCAACTGTCTACCACATACAATTAAACCACAGTTCACACCTTGGCTCATGTGAAACCAGCGACTCACATGATGACCGGGAGGAGTGATCAACCATCTGATGGGGGATGGATCTGGGCCACACAGATTGGGGGCGGGGCTTTGTACCCTTTGCCCACTACCCTGAGTAAGAAGGATCCTCCACAAGGTTAAATACTGGGGACTCCCTACCAGATATCTAGAACTGTAGAAGTCTCTTGGATGAGAGGCAAAACGTCTTCAAGAAACCACAAAAAGTCCAGTTGCCTTCAGAAGAAACACCAAAATCTAACCATGTTATAAAATCAAAATTTGTTCATGTTGGGCAGATAATTGCAAAATGATATAACCTTTTGTCTTCTGCTGGATGGACAGTTCTAATCACTCTGGTTTTTTGTTGTCAAATGACTTCACAGCTATTACTTCCTTTTTTCTGACTCATGGACAATGTGAAAGGGTAAAACTCCAAAGTTCTGACAGTATAAAACCAAATCGAACGGAGCAGAACAAGCTTGTTATCCTTTCCGTAATGTGTTCTTTTGAGAGTAAATAGACTGGCATGAATATTGGGTCAGAACAAAGTGCTGCAGCCAGTGCATCTGTCTGACAGCTTCTCTTGTCAAATGGCAACACTGAGCAGGCGCTTGGACAAAAATGCCAAGAAACATGCTGTTATGTGCTGATCCTCGGCTAAACCTTGATACGAAGTGGCCTGCGGTGCAGCGGTGACCGTTTAAAAACCTGCATGTTTCGCAATATCAGGAATGTGCAGCAATGTGACCTTTTTACTCCTCAGATAATGAGGAGACTGGAACAGGAGTCAGCCCCTGTGGGGGAGTGGAGCCTAACCTAACTTTAACCTGCTCTTTAACATTTATTTATATTTTTGTGAGAGCATAAAGTGATGAGTCAGAAATCAAACTTCAGCCACTGCTCGCTGACTCCTTCTGCTTCCCGTGAGAGGGTTGTTCGGATTGCTGATGTAGTGTCCATGTTGGTGAGATAACAGGGTGTATTTCAGCAAATGGGTGTCTGTGTGTGTTCACATTTAATTCGCCTTTGCTCACCAGCTCATTTCCATAGTTTGGCTTTCTCGCCCTCACACCACATTCACTCGGCATGAACTGATGAAACACAGCACTGGACCGGTTAATCATTAAACAAATGCAGGCGCAGCACGCAGCAACGCTGATGTTTATGCTTTGTTTGTGTGTGTGTGTGTCACCTTGTAGGAGCAACAGTTGGCCAGAACATGACAGGAAGACAATGCTGACCCCCCTTTTTTAATGTGTACATGAGCGCAACCAGCTGACTTGAATCCCACCTAAATCTTCATAGCTGATTACGTTGGTGCATTTAATTGTAGATTATGTTAAATGACCTATGACGCATAAAAGTAATACCCTGAAGAGTAAATTGCACATTAGTGCTAACAGTATGTGAACATGATTTAATGTTGCAGCATGTTGTAGAAACAGGTTAATTTGAAAAAAAAATATTTAACTTTTAGGGTAAGCCTATTGGGCATTTAATGAGTAATAATGGCAACAAGCTATTTAGTTTTCAGTAGCATTCCATTGATTTAAATCTGAAATAACTGTAAAATCAGGCAGTTTTCACTCCACAAATGTCACAACCAAAATATTTTGCAATACTTTTTTTATAGAATAAAAAAAAAAAAAGTCAATTAATCGGAGCGCAACCGTAAAGCTATTTCTGAATGATTATGTTAAAGATTTTATTTCTAATGTGACGATTGCACGTTTTTAGCAAACTGATGCAGGAGATTCACACATTACTATGCATTTAGGTCCATCCCATACTTAACACTTGAAATCAGACCTGAAAGTGAAAATGTTTTTAATAACTGATCATTATCTCTGATAAATGCCTGTGGAATAATTGGCGTTCTTTTAATCACTTTCTTTTAACTGCAGTACTCTGAAACCAATCAGAACCATCAGAT
>KV751339.1:10668056-10679851 GCA_001698575.1 Mola mola
GCTCTGGGTTTGCACAAACCTCATGAAACTGCAAACTTGGTGGCTTCTCTGAAAATGTTGCAGTCTTTCTACAGTGCTGTCCACATTTTTTTTAGAGGAGGTATTCAGCCGCTATAGTACACTTTATGTTCTTCGTGGAGTAAAAGGTTAAACACATTTTAGGGCACAAAACTTGAAGGAGAAAGCTGATGCTCAGTTGAAGCTTTTGGGCTTTGTGGTTTTGGCACTTGGAGAGAGTGAAGGACACTGGAGAGATCACTGCTTTGGTTTGCCAAACTGTAAACATGGCAGTGGGTTTATCATTTTTGGGAATATTTCTCCTGATAGTTTGAATATAGTTTGAATGACAATACACAGTAAAATCAGCCTCCACTTGCCGCATTTGCATTATGTGCCACACGGTCAGATTCAGAGGAAAAACTGCTGCTCTACAGCACAAAGCAGGAAGACTGTGCAATCCCTCCAAAGCAAACATCACTTTCAACATGTGAAACTGAACATTTTGAAGCAGCCATCAGACTATGATTAATTTTAAGACTAAAAGCTAAATTTAGTTCTGTTGTTCATCAGGAGATATGTGAAATTTGAGATGCACTTGCTCGTCGTTTCTCGTAGCTCCTTGTAGAGTATGGCTGCTGGGAGCTGCAGATTGTCAGTAGATGCTTTCAAGTTTGAAAAGATGTGGTGAACGTCAAGCTTGTGAGATTTCCGCTTGCCTTACGTGCTTTGAAAGAACAGCATTCATGGGAAATCGGTTATTTTTCTGGCCACAATCCTGATAATAAAATCAATCAATTAGATTTACAGTATGTCTTTTGTACACGGTCGACATGACCCATTCTTAAAACTGTTCAATGGGCAATATGACAAAAAAATTAAATTAGATAAATGAACACCATATTCATAAAGAGTATCAGATCTAGTGATTGGTCAGGATGATATGTTCTTATATCTCTGGGATAAAGTACAGACTGAGCTGTACCTCTACCCATCTGGAATTTTTTATTCCTTTCTATGCTGGACTATCCAGAAACACCTCCCTGTGTCGGGCAGCCTCACTATCTTGATTGACTGATTGTAACCAGCCAGCAGAGGGCTGATGATGATTACAGTCCCTCTGTGACTCTTCAGGACTCTGTGGTCGTCAATCATCGATCCCCCTATCATACATGTCATATACATATCACATACACACCAAAAGCCATTTTTTTCCGTCCACAGTCTGCGAATGGTGATTTCACACCCAGATTCAAACTCATGCACACATCAGGACGCAGTTTGAAATGTTTATCTGCCGTCAGCTGCATTTTCTCAGTGTGCACGATGAATCATCCACATCTTTGGGGCCTCACTGTGCAGTACACCCATGTTTATGGAAAATGTATCTTTGCCACTGTTTACAGTCAACCGTGGCCTGATACTCTTATCTACTACGCACACAGCCTTCTTAACATAAGCAACATTATAGCTGAGAGGATAATAATGAGGAGGATGGTGTCTGTCGCATCATTACATCAATAAATTAACTTTATCGGTATTTCCATATAATCGTGAGAACAGCTTTTCTTATGAAAGAATGTACTGGATGTCAATTTTCAAGCTTATAGGTTTTTTTATATTTTGTGTTAAAGAAAATTGACAAAAACTTCATGGTCCAATTTGAATAAAGGGATTCATCACATTGAAATAAGAGCCAAATGGTTTCTTCTGTAAAGAAATTAATGATAATAGGAGCATGTCATATATCCTTAATTATTATAATACATTGTTTAGGAGAAAATGTTTTGTCACTGCTGACTTTTAATCAACACGTTTGACCAGAGAAACGGGAACCATCCTTCATATGATTTATTCTTATAAATTTCATGTATTACTCGGTGGGAAGTTCTTCTCCAGCCATTTATTATTTCCTTAAAAATTAATTTCTGTTTCTTAACATTACATATTCTACAACATTAAGCCTCACCCACACAAGCTGTCAGGATTGGCTCCTTAGGTTTTCTACGTAGAAGATCCAGGCTGTCTGAATTCAGTTTTTGTAGACTGTCACTGGTGGATTATTAAATTACAGCAAAAATCCTCATCCATGACATTGAGTTCTTTTGGTCAGGACGTGTGTCGAAGTTGATAACATCATCACGGACATGTTAACGACAAAAAACGTCAAAAACATGATTTTTATTAAATAGCTTCTTTGAAATTTTAATTCTGTATAATCATTCTAGTTTGCCTGGAGAACTTTTAGAGCGTTTTATGGGATATTGTTAACATCCCTGTCCGGAGCTGCACCACATTGTCTGCTCTTGTCCCGCAGAGTCTGCTGAAAAAGGGCCATATGCAGATGGAGCTCAGTATTCACGAATAAGCAAAATGATGAAACGCTCATGCTAATATGCTGCCATGGGACAACAACACCAGGAAAGTCTCAAAGTCAACGCCACACTTTTCTCTATGCTTACATAACTAATCATCCCCTCCCCTTTTCCCTTGATCCCTAATCCTGTTTGCAGCACATTTTTTATTTCCATGTACTTTTCCTCAGTGTTCTGATAATACAGTGTGAGCCAGGTTTGTGAGCTGAAGTGGCCCAGTAAAAGACCTGGTGAACGACAGTTAATGAAGACCCCTCCTGACCAAAATGTATACGTATGCTTGGTTTTCCCTTTTTCCATTTACATCACATGATGCCTCAAGTGCTTGTTGGGTTCCCAGGAGACCGTTGTCATGGATCACAAACCGTGACAATGATGCAAAACAATAAATCTTGTGGAAATGGCTGACCGAATTCTGCTTGTTTGGCTGGCAGATGGCTTTCAGGCTTTGTTTGGATTTCAGGGTTGATGGAGTTCTGCAGCAGGGGACGGACAGAGAAGGTTTAGTCATCATTGCAGACACTGAGCAAGACATAACCAAAATCCACATGTGGTTACATATTTACAAGATGGGATTTTCATTATGGCAGGCGTGGCTCAACATTGCTCTGCCACACTGCTCACAGTTGAGTGCATTCAGAATTGTAAGTGTTCCAGTTCGATCACAGCCTTCTGCTAAAGGCCACAAAATAGCCCCTCCAGCTAAAGCATTTATCTGCACACCTCACAGGATTTCACATTGAAAACAAATTCCTTTCCATGAAAAGCAAATTTTTGCCTGCACACAACACAATGGGAAAGTTGGTGATATCAGGGCCTCGGCTACCTTGGACGACACAGCATTGTACCCTGAAAAATTAAAGGTTAACAGCACAACAAGAACCAAGTTTTGTTGCAATCCATCCAATATTTGTAAGATTCTGCTAACAAACCAATCAACCAATAGATGGGTGAAAACAACAGTGAAGTTAATAAACAGTTAAGATAATCATGAATCGATTAATTGAGTTCATTTAGGTTGATGTTGCACACAAATATGAATGTAAATGTACTCTCAACACAGAGATAGTATAACAACAGTTAGAAAAAATTAACAAAACTGTACATTAACTGATGAATGTGTACATTTAACAGCACAAAAAGTAGTAATGTGAAGTTGGTGTAGTACAAAATAAGGTGACCATTGGAGTGGAATATTAGAGTGCTAATGTATTGCACATGATTGTAAAGCGCTGATGTAAATTGCACCAAACATGTATGTAGATGTATGTATGCACGTCCTATTAAGGTTAGTATACATATTGTATATATGTTTAGGTATGCAATTAAAAACATGCATGTAACTGCTGTGTTTTGAAAATGAATTCCAAAGTAGCTCAAAATGCGCCACCGTCCTTGTAGTTCTTTAGAGATTTTCATTCCGTCACCATCACGTTTTAAGAACAAAAAAAAAATTCCTAGAGTCGTCGCTTTAGCCAAATCTGTACTAAAAATTTGTGACTTTTCCATCTCCTATCGCAGCATGAACATAATCCTTTTAAACCATCAAACAGCCATACGGCGAATAACAGAAACTTCTTTCTGGAGGTATCAATAATAATAATAAAACCTAAACCAACATTAGATTGTTTATTTTTGGCCACTTCTGGACAGCAAAACGCCCTGTAAGCATGAAATGTATAAAGCTGGCAAAATGATGAAGACATGGAGGAAAATTAGTTTGAGTCAGGTTGATGACAGTGGTGAGATTGATCCAGAGCAATAATATACCATCAACTGCTGTACATGTTTTTTGCTAAAATAAGTTCAACTGTGATCCAGTGGATGCGGAAGGTCGACGCATATCCACATACTGTGCTTTAAAAAAATCATCAATTCCTTGCATTGATGTGAAGTGGCTGCCTAGATGACTAAACCTGTTTCATTTAGTTTCCTCTTCATGGAAATAAGACATTTTGATAACTGCCCGACTCAATTACACTCTTTGTTATTCTTTATGGAGGAGCCCAGCGAGGATGCGCGGCGCCTTGTTGAAGTGCACTGACGCTGTTGGATTGTTGAAGCGGAGAACCGCATTTTCTATCCTTTTCTTCATCTGCCTTTGCTTTGCCTGCTCAACAATCCCAAACCGGCTTTTGGCAATCGTTCACGCGTCTGTGAGTTCATATCTGTATTGACTTTTTGCTCTCTTTGATCCAGCTGTTTGAATTTGGTTTCAAAAATAAATATGAATGTGACTTTGAGAGGTCTGATGATAGCAGTAGTAAAGGGGCGATTTCTTGGCCAAAGTCAATCAAAAGGATTGCTTCCTATTTTGAAGAGTGTGAGTCTGTCCTATTTGTTTAAGGATGAGGGATGATTTTTCTTTTAAAGGTATTTATACACTGTGCGTGTCTTTGAATGAGTTAGTGAGAGAGGGATAGAGCAGCTTGTAATCTGTCACAGTTATGAGAAATCTAACTCAGAAGTGTTCACCTCTGTTCTCTCTACGTGCCGTTCATCTCTGAATGTGGTGGTGTGTCTTACCACTGCACAAGCTACAGTTCTTTCAGTTGATTTCAACCAGTGATGGAATATAATTAATAACACATAAAATATAATGATTAGGTAGGAAAGGGACATTCTTGAAAGGTTCAGTAGTTCAGAAACAAGGATGGCCAAAGGTTCACCAATGTGCCAAACACATGATTTTTAGAGCTGTCAGTTGATACACTTTAGCCAAACAAATTTCATCTATGACATTTAATCCTTGTAAACATTCTTCTGGAGTGGCAGAAGATGTCTGACATATAAAAATATTTATTTACACGTTTTCTTACATGAAATTGACTGCAAGTATTTGGCAGTGTTGCCTTTTTATTATACATACAACGATAAGTCTATTATAAAATACTGACTTGAAAAAAATGTTAAAAATAAACATTGCTGTTGAACGACCGAGTGCAAAATTAGGCTTTCAACATTCGCAAATGTTGGAAATGGGTGTGTTTCCTTTGTAGGCATTAATGATTCATGACAAGAAGTTGTTTTTTACAGTTCGTCTTAGCTTCCATAAACTGAGTGAACAGTTTTGAGCTTGTTTTGGTTTTTAAGGAAGACCTTGTGTCTGGATATGACGTACGTTATGATCCTAAAGTAAAAGTGTCTGGTGGCAGGAAATAGCCTCTTGCTGAGTGTTTGAAGAGTAGTTGACACTGATTACTAGGATTGTGCTGGAAGGATGGAAGCATTTCAACATTATTGCATGTATTCTCTCACACAGTGAGACATGTTATAGTCCATATTTTGCTGGATTTGGTCTTCTGATTATCTCGTTATAAAACAATCAAAATCCTGCAGTGCTGGAAGTGACAACATGGAGTCTTATTGTGACAGAGTGGCCTTATAGATGATGATTTACAGACCTCACTCTGTGACACTATGAGCCGGTATGAGCCCAAGGATACAGGATAAAAAGACAGTTTTTGAGGTTATTAATGAGTAGTGGAGCTCTGACAAGCACATCAACATATTTCAAGGCTACCACAACACAGAACGCTCAGCTCTCTGCAAATTACAGTTTTTGTGGTCTGTGGCTATAATAACGTCAGTGTACACAGGGCTGATATAAACTACCTAAAATGACAGAAACCACCGTTGTCACATTAATTTGAGATGTACTTTGGGTTTTTAGTTTGTCTCATGTCTTATCTGACAACAGTGACAAATTTATGACATATACAGCAACCAGCCAGCTGGGTATGATTGAGATTGGAGTCACTTTCATGTCATCCATCTTTATAAAGTATGCATTCAATGCACTCTCATAATGACCACTTAGTAGAAAATTGCATACAGAATAGATATGAAATAAATTGCCAAAAAAACCCCCAAAACAATACATTTTGAGCTCTGATTTGCCACTTTTTTCTGAACTTTATGTTCAATAAACATTATCAAACAGCCCAGCTAATGCCAAAACTGCTTCTGTGTAACATCCACTTATGGCAAATCAGTCTACTGCTACTATGAACAATTCATAATACAGCGATATTCTCACGGAAATTATGAACTTTTCCTTTAAATTATTTATGAACTCTCATGCAGACATTATTGTCATCCTGTATCCGTACCCACAGACAAGTAAGACACTGAAATAATCTAATTTAGATAAACGGGCTCAAACAGAGTTAGTTTTCTAAATAAATTCTGTTAGAATTAAGAGTAGTAAGAAGTAAGCAGGAGAGCAATGAAATGCATGACTGCACAAACAGAACAAAGATTTTCAGATGGCCATGACACCATTCCCATCTTCTGTCCTCTGGTATCTTTGTGTTCTCGGATTCATTTTTCCCTGTATCAACATTCCCCACACAGACACACACTTTTTCTTTTAAACAATCTCTTTTCTCCATCTTCCTTCGACCTACCCATCGTTTCCCGGTTAAATCTTGTGAAATGCAATGATGAATGTCAGCAGCGCTCTGTACTCACAGTAATACAACTATCAAGCTAAAGGCAAAGAGGATAAAAATAGAGGCAAAAGCGACCAACATGTGATAATAATTTACATTCTGGCTTTTGATTATCAGACGGTACTTTCACTCCTACGCGTACGAGCTGAGCAGGGTCGCATCTAGAAAACGGGAGCCTTTAGAAAACTCCTGTTAGCCGAAGCACAGAGATATACGGTGATCAGCCATCATACTGTCAGTCCCTGTTTTTTTTTTTTTTCTCTTAAATATCAAAGCCTCAACAAAATGCGACAATATCACACGGTGCTCCAAGAATACTCTAACTGAAAGAGCTTGTACACTCCCTGTCCCTGAAATGCTGGGAGATAACATTTGGGCTTAGGCAGAAGTTTTAAAGCCCAGTGGGACTTTTAGGAAGACAGAGACATGCCTTAATAGGATCTTCAGACTATTGTTTGGATAATACCATCAAGCCTTGGTAAGGGTCAAATGGTTTATACGAGCTTTACGTGCTGCACATTTAAAATCATGGGTTCTGTTGAGTCTAATGCTGGGACAGAACCAGGAAGCACTCTTTACACTGTAGGAAATGAATACCGGATACATTTTGTGGGGATGAGCTTGGCACAACTTGACAACTGTCTCATCCAGAAAATTGACTGTGCAAAGACACACTGTAAATCTAAAACTGCGCCTGTCTTTATTTTAACGACTCTACAGTCTCTGATGTTTTAGCATCTGTCAGCTCTGCGGCCTATAGTAGATATTTTGAGATGGTCTTGCGACTCTCATCAATCTTGTTTTCAAAAAATAAATATTATAATTTTTTTTTTTTTTTTTAATGCAAAAATTAATGTATAGATTTCAAGAACTGGAGAAAGGATGGGGAATGGGCCAAGGAAGAACCCGTTCAATTTGATTGTGGAACAAAACAGCATAACACAACTGGGATGGGAAAGGAGCACCTGGACTGTCTACAACTCGACACATGGTTAGCTTGTAGTTCATCTTCAACCATGAAAACAAAGGGAGGTTTACCAAAACTTAGATGAAGTTTATTACCTTTGTCAAGGAGGATGAGTACTTTTTACATCGGCCCAAAGAAACTAACTTAGCCGAGCAAAAAAGGTAAAAAAAAAAATCCAATCAATGGGGAATAACCCATGGTGCAAATTTAGAAAAGTTGGTGGATGCAGGATTTTTTTCTTTTAAAGGACCAATGGCAGAAGTAAGCACCCTCTGATTTACTCTTGTTTTAAGTATATATCTGTTAGTATAAAAAACATGCTCAACACCCACTGCTTGTATAAGGACTGTTTGAAGCAGGTTCAAAGACGTGAAAACAAAGATTGCTTGTTGATTATGACAGCTTATTTAAATTGGCATTGATGCAAATCCCCATTCAGATTCTTTCAGAGGCAACAGCGATGCCTGATTTCCCCTGGGAACCTGTGCAGAAGCAAAGGTCAAACGAGCATTGATGTTTTCTCCAGAGATGCAAAGAGAAGACAAACCGGACACGGCCAAGATTTAAAGTCAGAGACTCTGTGGTTGGCTACCACGCGATTCTAAAACGTTATTGACATTTAGGGGGAAAGAGGAGGAGAGAGTTCCCTTGTGAGTCCACGATGGTTTAAACCTTAAAACAGACTTCTCACAGACATAGAGGCATTTCTATTAATAGTTAAGGCTATTATAGTCTATAGAGGGAATAGTGAGTGTAGGGCTTTGACGAGAAGTGTGAAGAAAAGGGTAAGTGTAAGTTCTCGTCTCTGGAGTTTAATGTGCAAAAAGGAACAGAACGTTAAAGATCTCAAGGCTCAATAGACAGATTGAGCTTCACAGATATCAGAGGTTGAACGAGAGTACAGAACGAGGGTACAAGAGTTAGAGGAAGGTGGGAGAAAGAGAAGGAAAAGCAGAGTAACTAAGATACATCTTTTAAGATAAGGTACGAGTTAGGGGGGCTTTAGGGTAAATAAAAAGGCACATAGAGGAAAAAATTGTTGAGGACAGAGAAGAAGAAGGGAGAGAAACAAAGCCACAAACAGTAGCAAATCCGGGATTAGTTGATCTTATTGCCAGATGCAGTGTGTGAGACATATTGACACCACTGCAACATGAGGGGAGTTCTTGCAATGCCAGCTAAGTTTAGGCCCAGTGTGCACTCACTTAGGTTTGCTGTGTTGGACTGAAATTGGTTTGTAACCTGTTGAATAGAACTTTAGCTATCGTAAAAACATAAAACTAGATCAACTGCTGGAACTGCTGGCTTTGCGGCCACGGGAAGAGGCATAGGTTTACATATGGATGGAAGAGACATGCTCCTACCAATATTTCTTGAAGACACTATTATTCCTGTCATATTCAAAAGCTCCCAGACATCACTTGTAGTGTGGCACTGTGTGAGGGAATGGCTTAGCAGTGCAAAGACAGAGATTGCTCTTTCTTTGAGACTGCAAAGATAACAGTCTGTCTAAATGGAACCAAAGGTTGTACTTTGTCCAAGATAACTTACTGTAAGTCCATTTAAACCTAAGTGCTACAGTGAACAGTGCTGTCTTCAGCTTTGTACTAAAATGAAAATGACTAATGGGAACTAGCTAAATATTTAGCAGGGCATCTGTTTACTGAGGTCAGCATCTTATCATGCCATTGTTGGAATTATACCTTTTAATAATTGATATTTTGTCAGAGAGCATCAAAATTCACATCTGCAATCTGACCTTAAAGCTTGTCACCAAAAAGATACATCATTTTTCCTTTGCTGTTTATACAATATAATATGTTGCTAGTGTGACAGTGAAGCAACATCTTTTAATGGCAGAGCAGTTTCCATTCAAAGTCAGAATATGTTGCCGTGTGAGAGAGCGCTTAATTGATTTTGTTTTGTTCTCTCAGTAAAATAACTCCTTCATTAGCTATATGTCAGTGCAGTTTCAGTTTCTCTGACAGCGGGCCAACGTGGGTGTTCATGCAACACTGCTTTATTTGAACCCACTGCCAGCAAGAGGAAATTACTTTTTTATTTTCCTTCATTGCTGCACTTTTGATTTCGCTTACCCCTATACATCCGTCACTGTCAAATGAGCGCCCACAGTAGCCCAGTTCCTGCATTCACCTCCCGTCAAGCTGTCTGTCTGTACCTCGGTCCGTATATCCGCCTGAAAGACTTAAAGAGCTAGCAAGCATAAGTAATTAACTCTCATTAAGTCGCACTAATTAGACATAACAACGTTGGGAAATGCGTGGGTAATGTGTGTGTGTGTACTGTTAAAGCTTTTTGAGAGCAAGCTGGCAGTTTACCTCCTGCTTGAGAAGTCGAAGCCAGGGAGAAAATTAACAGCAGCCCACCAAATGCTGACAGGTTTGTTTGTGTCAGTAAATTTGTCCGATGTTCCACTTTGCCAGAAAGCAGCTGGCAGTTTTTCTACTCTGAACATCCATTTGACTGGTCAGTGCTGAAGTCCAAAATCAGGGCAAAACTATCAGGCTGCCGTACGTGTCTTGTCCTTGCTTTCAGTAGAGTAAATGGTCTATTTTAATTTTACTTCCATGGCCATTTTTCCTGTTTTGGACATCATCCCCATTAGTGCTAGTGATAGTATAGCCAATTTGCTAAAAAGTAATTAATGAAAAAGCACACACCCGATTAAGTTGACAAAACTGATCCAAACTATTCTTTATCATCGAACTTTGTCTCATTACATTTGACAGTATGATCTCCTGGCTGAATCTGGACCTATACTTTTCTTGCTGTTGTTTGTCTCACTGATGGGTTGATGGCAAAATAAAGCTTTTATCTGGTCAAGGCAGATCGCTGCATTGTTACTGTCACAATGTGTCGTCAGGGGCATTTGGGTCTTTCTTAATTCATAACTAAATGAATGAATTCATATGAGATGTTATTTGTGCCCGGTCATGCAAACAATGTAAAGCAAACACAGTGATGGAATGTAATTAAATACATTTAGTCAATTATCGTGCTTAAGGACAAATTTTAGGTAGTTGTACTTGAGTATTAATTGAGTATTAATAGTATAACTATTAAGATGCTGCATCCGAGCCAAATTTTTTAAATTGATTTATTTTTAGCGTCAGTCAGGTCTTAAAAAACAAATTAAATAGATACACACAATTGTAATAATGAGGAAAAACTGCTGAATAATGGAAACACAAAAACATAAAACCTGAAGTTCACGCTTGGCCTGCACAAGCAACAGCAAATTTGCATCTGTTCACTTGTTTGCCTAGACTTTGTATATAATCTTGACTAGCAAAAATTGATTTACTCTACCCAGAGTTTGTAGTATCTGATTTAACCAACATGCTTCAGTTTGAATTTATTCAGTTTACTACAGTGGATCTGAAAGGCAACAGCTTCACCTCTACACCTCACAACTGTACTGGTGACGATTTTGATGCTCTAACTCCTTTTTTTTTTTTTTCTCTCTCTCTCTCTCTCGAATTTATACATCTACACTTACAATTTAAAGGGAGGGTCCCAAAAAACAAAGGTTGAAGAGAGTTAGATGAAAAAATGAATGTTGTCATGAGACTGTTCAGGAGTTGTTAAACCTAGTAGGCAGTTTGCTGGGTCTTGCATTAAGGCTTAGAACACTAAACCTCTGAAGTTCACAAGATGCCACAATTAACAATAACAGATAACACTTAATAACACAATTGAGATCCTGTAAGTGTAAAAATTTCCTCATGGAAATATTTCTCTTTCTGGGGTGTCCGTTAGTTTCCCGGCAATACTCATGGCGAAAGTGAAGACTCTGCTGTGCTGCTTGTGCCATGCTAACTTCAAGATGCTTATCAATGTGGGACACTTTAGTGCTTCATGATACATTGAATGTGTAAGAAAGATACAAAAATATAATAATGGCCAATACAGCTTTTAAAATGTGATAAAAATAAGTGTTTCCTGTTTTATTTTAAATTTTTTTTTTTTTTTTTTTTTTTT
>KV751339.1:10680062-10716967 GCA_001698575.1 Mola mola
GTTCAAAAACTGGTCAGTCTGGCAAGTTGATTGACAGAACTGACTGATGCTTAAGGCTGCAGATGAATATTAATGGTTATTTGTCAGCATTGTGGAGGTGTTTTCTTCTTATTTTTAGCAAGAAGCACAAAGATTATTGGAAATGGAAACTGATATTTTAACTAAAGATTCAAGAGCACATTTTAAATTGAATTCTATTGCAAAATAAATACTTAAACTCATTTAAGTGGGGTATTTGTTTTTCTATTTCGTAACCTGATCTTTAATATTGTATTATTTCATTTGATGATCATGTAATTGCAATAACTGTAAAATATTAAACTGGCTAGCTTAGCCATTAAATACATTTTTTGGAGTATCAATTCAAAATATTGTATGCTGAGGGTTAATTTCAGTTTCACATGGGGCACTAACCTCAGTCTCCTGTGTGAATGTTCTGCATTTGTTTGACTTATCCACCACCCAAACCTGTTCCTTGTGTGGACTTTCTTGTTTGTTGCTATGACACCTGGTATTTTCTTTACTTATAATTTATTTGTGCCTAAAATTGCATTATAGATGTTTCATGCCAATGATGTTAAATAAATAGATTCAAAAAAATTGCCGTGCTAACCTGTAAAAAAAAAAAAAAAACCAACAAAAATAAAGTGGACAAAGTCTAAACATAAAGACAAGCTCTGTTAAATAAAATAAGTTACAGCCCTGAATGAATCTTAATAACACTGCTCTTTTAATTCTAATGAGCGTACTCTGAACCATTTCAGTATAATCTAATTTGGCTTTGGTTCAAAGTGCCTGTAGGCTGGACTGTACTCACACTTGGCTCAGCTTTTTATTTCGTCTTTCTCTTGCCTCACAAAGAGGGTTATCATCATCAAAACTGTGTGATGTTTTACCAAAAATGCCCCTCTGAGACTGTAGTTTCTTGCTGTAACAGATGGCTGAAGCTATCGTATAAGAGGAGAAGAAGATGAAGAAAGCAAGCACTCCTCCTTCCTTAGACTTCCATTTGGGCTTCATTGCTTTTTGTATTGTCATTATTGAGCACCTCTGGAAGATCTCATCATGGTTTAAGAGGACAGAATTGAGATGGAGAAAGGTGAGAGAGGTCAAGGTGGCAATGAAGAAGAGAGTGGTGACAGGAGGGAAGATGAGATTGAATTGGAGTCTCAAGTTATTGAAAAATCATTACCATAAAGGGCAATGCAGATTGCTTCTCATTGTTACTGTATGTAATTGGTGTTTACTGCACCACACACATTTCTGAATTTATTCATTCTTTCATTATTGATCAGGGGGTTAAATAATCCTCACGTTGTTTTAAAGCCAACATGTCCATCCATCCATCCATCCATCTAATTTAGAGTGACCAATTAACTGTCACATTTTTAAATGCATAGGTCTGTGTAGGTGGCAACATTGAACATCAATTGTGTGACCACCAGACACTACCAGTGTCACACGTCTGGATTTCAGCCATACTGGATATTTGTGTTCCCCAAATTCATAATATTTAGGCATCAAACTGGCTTGATTTGGTTGAGGAAAAGATTGTGATATGGGTTGGGTACTACCATTCACCCCAACCTCTTCCATATGTCAAATCTGTTGCTCTTTATACTGCATCAACTGACTTTTTCTCCCAGGGAAGCATTTGGAAATGAATATGTCATAAACTGCTTGCATAGACATCCTTTATGGTGGTAGTTCTGGTTAGGACACTGTTAAAAGCCTGCTGAAACTTGCAGTTTAACTTAATGCTGCTGCTACAGAGAACATCAGACATCCTGTGGGGAGCATGCATCAGAGTCCCGCACGGGGCCACTTTTTTATAGCCCGCACCCACCCAGACCCATAAAGTACAGTACCAGAACTGTCTTGTGACCCATAAATATCTCTAATTCGAACATACCATGACCCGTTAAAGTAAGTCCTGCGACCTGACCCCTGAATAAACACATAGGCCTTTAGAGTTGTGTGTTGTGCTCTATTTGTAACATTTAGGCCAGATGTCATTTCGTTTTGTTTCATTTCATTTTCTGCCGCTTATCCGGGTCCATGTTGTGGGGGCAACAGTCTGAGAAGGGAGATTCAGATGTTCCTCTCCCCGGCCACTTCCACCAACTCCTCCGGGGGGACACCAGGACGTTCCCAAGACAGCCGAGAGATGTAATCTCTCCAGCGTGTCCTTGGTCTGCCCCGGGGTCTCCTCCCGGATGGGCATGCCCGAAACACCTCCCCAGGGAGTCGTCCAGGAGGCATCCTCACCAGATGCCCGAACCACCTCAACTGGCTCCTCTCAACGCGGAGGAGCAGCAGCTCTACTCTGAGCCTGTGATGTCCGAACTCCTCACCCTATCTCTATGGCGAAGCCCAGCCACCCTGCGAAGGAAGCTCATTTCGGCCGCTTGTATTTGCGATCTCATTCTTTCGGTAACTACCCAGAGCTCATGACCATAGGTGAGAGTTGGGACGTAGATTGACTGGTAAATTGAAAGCTATGCCTTTTGGCTCAGCTCCCTCTGCACCACAACAGACCGCTTTGACAGAGGAGGCTGTCAATCTCCCGCTCCATTTCCCCTCACTCTTGAACTCCTCCACTTGGGGAACTCTCCCCCGACCCGGAGTGGGCAATCCACCCTTTTCCGGTTGAGAACCAAGGTCTCAGATTTGGAGCTGCTGATTCTCATCCTCCCCGCTTCACACTCGGTTGCAAACCTTCCCAGTGTGAGCTGGAGGTCACGGTAAGTTGAGGCCAACGGGACCACGTCATCTGCAAATAACAGAAATGGAATCCAGAGGCAGCCGAATCTGACTCCCTCCGCCGTTTGGCTGCACCTAGAAATTTAAAATAAAATTATTCTTTTTTTTTTTCCATTGCCTGTAACAGTGAATTTACATAAATATATTTTTAGCAATTACAAAGCGTTTTTATGGGTTTCCTGATGCGTACCCCACCCGTTGCAGGACTCTACCAGGCATGCCTATTCAAACATTTAATGCAGCACATCCCCAAGCCCAAAGGAATGGTATAGGAATGGTAGGTTAATCTTTGGTTCTAAATTGCCTAAAGATGACCTATCCAAGGTGTACCCCTCTTCTAGCCCCAGTATCAGCTGGGATAAGTTTCATTCCATTTTAAAAGCACGATTTATGAAACTGTGTGCTAAGTAAAGTATAGTAGATTATTAGTAATAACACTTTGTTTCATTAAGTTTGTCTCTTGGAAAAATTGACACACAGTCAATATAATTAACTGAACAATGGGAAAGATCAAGTCAAATAGATGTTTACAGAGATTTAGGTTATCTAAGATAAATCAGATTTTAACAATTACTTGAAGAGAACAAAAGACAGAGCATATGATCATATAATACTTCATCTTAAAGCCTTTTAGTGCAGCATTAATACAAAAATATCAATGCAACAATGATACCATCATTTCCTGTAACTGTTTGATTTCTTCAGAAAACCTGCTTCAGAGATCCACACATGCTGAACAGAGATAGCTGATAGATTCCACATCAAAGCTGAAACATTCAGTGTGATGGAGCTGTGTACTTGGTTATGTAAACACCCAGCCCACACAGCGTTCTGCTAACATCTTTACTCCAGTGTAAAGAGAAACATTACTTTCACTGTGTCCCTGTGATGCTCCAGCTTCACTCACACTTTTGCAGCATCCGTTTGCACATTTCATGTCAGCTGTTGCACCTGCAGAAAACACAAAATAAATTGCATATTGCAATGAACCAAAAGTGCCTTGAGTAGCCATTACTAGGTTACTTATAATGGTTTAAAGCCCCTAAAACATCTACGCCTGGAGAGCTGAATGAAGAGCTGACAGTTCCTCTTGGTAGTGAAGCCAAAGTGCTGAAATAAATGGATGTTGGCTGCACCTGTAAAACTGACCCTGACTGTTATTTCCTGTTTTTCTTTATCCACACTGCCAAACAGGTTGCTTTTGGGGTTTATATCAAGCTTTAGAAATAAACCTATATAAATAGAGAAATAAAACTGGCTATAAAGAAACACATTGAAGTAAATGATATTCACACCCTGGGATTCTGGTCTAACTGCACCATGATTTCTTCAGCTCTAAGGTAGTTGTGGATCTACTTCTTATGTCTGTGACTGTAGCTTTTCCTTGTGACCCCTGTAACCTGTTTTTTTGGACGCACATTTATATAATGAACTCTGTTGGAGGCAGCCAGTTTTGGGTAAACCTGTTTGTGGTGAGGTTGTGAAGGCCATGGCTAAGTAGTCAAAGCATCTCGGCCTTACTGGTGAAGGATATAAAGTTAGTGGCCTGCAGCTCGGTCTAGCTTGTAGTTGCTTAGAGACAGGGTATTCAAACATCTGGGCTAACACAAAAGTCATTTAGACTGGTCAAGCACAACATTAAAACTACCTGATACTGATACTGCATTGGTCCCTCTCATGCCACCAAAAATTTCTGACCTGTCAGGAAATGGACAGGAGACCTCTTGGGGTTTACTTTTTTATCCAGCACCTGGACAGGCAGGCGATACTTTGGGTTTTGTTTGGTCAGGGGTGGAGCTCCTGAGCCATCCATGGTTATGTTGTGTGCCATGAATGCTTAATTTGATTGGAATTAGGGAAGTTTGGAGGCCAAAGTTTTGGGCTCTTTGTCATGTTGCTTTAGCCACTCCTGATTGGTTGCCATGAAGGGATGTAGCTGGTATGCAATAATGTTTAGGTGGGAAGTTTCTGAGCAGACTGTTCTGATTGTAGCAAGATGACCATTATTGTCATTCACTACACTTAACTGTGTCAGTAGTTTCAATATTGCTGCTGATTGGTTTGCACAGCTGGCATCAGAGGGCATCAAAAAGATGGACAACATGACAGGTCTACAAAAAAGAAGCTAAAACATGTACTTTGCCCCAGGTGGCTGACTGCGGTAAAATCAGCAATCCTTCCCCCTCTGTGAAACCAAGACAATGAGCCAAAACAAAAACTTAAAGTACACATCCCCAAACTTTTCCCAAAGATGATCACTGCCATTTTAAGGTTGTTCTTATTGTGCTGATGTATGTTCAAATGTTCATTCTTCTTTTCCCTTTTTTAAAATTTTAATTCTGATAACTTCTGCCAGACTGCAAATGATGTCCTCAGTGTTTGTATCAGGTGAATTTTGGCTTCGTTTTATAAAGCAGGAGGACGCGGGGCTGCTTCATCTTATGTCAGTAGTATTGAGATATTTACTTTTAAGAATATACTGCTCTACAGTAATGAGTCTCTAACTAAAAGGTATCTGGAATACTAATTAAGGTGATCATTTTTAATGGTCCATCAACAGCATGTATATGGCTGTGGTCTATTCTGAAGTGCAAAAAAGTCATAGAGGACATACAGACATACTGAATATAAAGCATACTGCAGTACAAATACAGAAAATGAGGCATACCTGATAAGTGTTTCCCATTTGTAGGCTAAACTAACTATAGCTCACAATATCTCATGTAATATGGATGAGATGCATTAAGAATGAAAGTTTGTAGTAGTTGCCTGGGCCAAATGCTCATGGCTTCAATGCAGCATTTGCATCTGCAGTTTAACAGAACCGTGTAATATATGTATATCGTATTTTTATCCAGAAGGAACTCTTGGTATTCCTGCATTTACACTGAGCTGTGACATCAATCGATCTAGCTGCCTGCCGTTTGTTTTTGACTCTGATTTGTTGCTCCACTTCAGCCCAGCTGCAGAAATTCAATTCAGTTGAATGAATGCAGTTTTGTGTTACCTGTGCATTTGCTGACATGACTTTTGGCTTCCCAGCCTCTTGCCCTCTGCCAGTATTCATCTGCTGTCTTTCATTACTGGCCAGGTCGTGGTGCCTGGGTCTGTGGATAGTTTTGTTGGCCAGTCAGGAGATAATGCATCAGTGATAAAGACCTTTTCATCTGTTTGTGGAAAGCAATCATAACTTTCAGACAGGACCAACAGATCTTACTGCTCCTTTCCCAGGTTTTATGAAACTTAAATGTTGTGTTTGCTGTCTCCTTCCAGTCATTGTGATCTTTTCTGCTGTTCTGGTCGTGTCCCATCTTCACTGAAAAAGAGACTCGGCTTGTGTTTTTGTCTCCTGCTGCTCCTTGAAAATGTACCCAAACACCAACAATAACTGGGCTATTCACACTTTGACCCTGAGAGAACCATTGTCATACTCAACTGTGGTCTCATGGTTTCTGAATATTGCCTCCAAAGAAGCAACTGTGTTTGCTTTCATGGTTCTACGGAAAGACCTACATGCAAAATACAGTGTGCAAATGATGTAGAAGAGTTTAATGAGTTTTTAAATTGTGTATGCTCAAGCTTGTTCATTGTTGATTCACAACCATGCAATTGACCTTTCCACCTTAGTTTTTAATGTCTATCAATTCAGTCATCATTCATTATCAGTACCATTCCATTTGAACAAATAGGTATAACACCCTGAAAAATTCAAACTTCTTAGTGTGAACGTGATTTATGCAGAACATTTTGTATTGACAACACTTTAAACAAACAATAGTATGCCAATGTCATTGTGTCGTCCATCGATGATTGTTGAACTTGTTCGACGCTACGTTAGCCCTTGCTGCTGCAGCTGTGGTGAATTTAAGATTAGCGTTCAGGCTACACGGTGCACTTGTCTGCTTTAAGAGATAGTTTGTAATTGACATGGTGCCTCCTCAGGTTTGACGTGTTGCCCTGGCCGGCTCTGCATGCCGCGTCATAGGTATTACAGCAAGCACTGTCAGCATCGACAGTTGCGTTTAGTTGTAATGTAAAGTGTCATAGGTCATGCTGGGGTTGCGGGGATGCCATTAAAAAACAGCCAAAAATAGCCTAACCTAAGGTCAAGTGATAGAATTCTTCCTGATGGATGTACCAGTGGTGTTTTCTTTTTTAAATGTATCCTGCAAACATATAACTTAATAAATGAATATGGTGATGATTTGCTCCATGGTCTTGGAGTTAAACATCAGTTACCACAAAATGTCATAAAGTTTATCTGAATGAACTGTTGGCAACTCTGAGATTAGCAGATGAGCCCATTGTTCAAGGCATTCTCACTCTTGTGCCTGGTTTTCGCAGCCATGACTGGCTAATCGCTGTTTGTTTAAGGGTGTTTTACCAAATGGTCATTTGCAAGATTTTAACATTTTCCTCTTGGCATGTCAGTTCAACCATATTGAGTAACCCGGTCATGATTTTGAGGTTTTCGAATTCAATTTTTATTTTTTATTTTTTATTTTTTCTGAAGATTACATCTTTGAAACTTGACTCAGAGAAAATAGACAGAAAATATATATTTTTGATTTTGGAGCGAAGTGTCTCTTTGTGTCTCACTCCATAATATATCTTTGTTTAATTTTTCCTTATTAAGCGGTCAAGGTCCTCAACTTTCGCCCCACAGAGGAAAAAAAAAAAAAAAAGCATGTTTATTGAATTGCAAATTCTGTGCCTCTAATCAACTAGTGAACCCTTTACATTTGCATGTAGAAATTCCACCATCCTGTTCTCGAATGTACAGAGAGGCAGCTATTGGAAAGGATTAAATCAGAGGGCATCCGAGGCAGAAGTATCCAGGAATCATTACAGAGCAGCAGTAGCATTCCAGCAAGCATTTGATTGAGAGTGATACATGTTGAACATTTCGCTTTTTACAAAAGGATCAGAAAATTTGCAGCAGCTAGGAACCTGCTTCTTTGGCAAACCTCTGGCTATATCTCTGGGAAACACATTAGACAGGCCTGTTGACATTCCCACTGGTTCCTGACCGTGGCTGTGTGCTCATCCATCTTATTTGTCAATTTTATCACATCCCCTGTAATGGTAGATGAATGAATGATAGGCAAAGTATAGATCTGCTCTTTATCTTTTTACGTCATTAAAAACAATACAGGCACTGCTTGCAGCTGCAGACTGTTATCTTGGTGACATTTTGAAAATAGCCTTACAACCAATCATTTTCTTCCTGAAAAGATGTCACAGAGGTATTGAAAAGCTATAGTGTTGATGTGTGTGTGCATTAATCTAGTTGGCAGCCAAGGTGTTAAATGAAGCAATACCTTGTAACAGAGAGCTTCATCATAACAAAAAGGTGTGTGAGTACATTAACATCACAACACATTAACAAAGCCCAAACACACAAACCATAATCTGGCTATATGTTACTCTACTCACTCTCCAAACCCATTTTTTTTAGAAGACAGCATTCCTCTTCTCCTGCAACCATTGAAAGCATCATTTGGCCATGATTACTTATGTTTCTAATGAATTTCCCGGATAATTGGACCAGTATCAGTCAAAAACAGTCACACTTAATCAAAACCCCGTTTTTGAATAACTTCACAATATTAAAAACCAGCGAAATAACAACTTCCGCTTTCCAGCTCTTGTCGTTTCTGGAATTTTCGTAATCATTCTTAAAGGCTAACTCTGACACTTTTCAACCTAAATCCTATTTCCTGAAGTTTTAGGCTATGAAATCTCATGAAATACATCTAGTTTTGAAATTTTTCAAAATTCCTCTGTGTGTTGTCAGTAACACAAAGCATAAAAGTGCCACTTACTGTACACATTTGATTGATAAATGGCTCATACAGGTAGGTACATGTATCCTTAATAATAGCAGTAGTTAGTTTAGCCGAGTATTTGTGGTGCAAACTAGTGAGGGTGGAAACATTTCGACGACTGCTAGAGTAATTGTTTTCGTCTCCAGTTCTGATGACTCTGCAATGTTCTGTAAAGCTACTTTTACTCACTTGTGTCAAGTGTCTTTGTGTCTGTTACTGTTTCCCTACTTTCTGTGCCTGCAGATTTACAATTTCTTTCTTTGTCTTTCAGAATAAAGTAATGACAATTGATGCTGTGAAGGTGAAACTACAGGTAAGAAGAACCGTGTGTCTCTAGTTTAAATCTATGGGTCCAGTTAACCTCTTAAACTCTGCTATTGAAAGCGTTTGCCAGTGTCTGGGTATTTTATGCTTTATGCTTTATTGTGATGTCAAGCATTTGTACCAACTTCAAATGCTTCATTTCCCTAAAATCAGTGCAAGGAAGCCTTTGGATAAATTGTTGAAATTGTGCCTTAAATTAAAACAAATGGAAAAATTAGTTTTTAATCAATTTCACCCAAGTAAACATGCACAACATATTGATTTACTGAATGACATGAAGATTAGAAATATGAACAAAAGCATTTCTCGACACACCATAACATATTATCACTATGGAAATGTTGTTTAATTACTGAGATATACTCATTTTATTACTTTATTAGTTAATTTGTAGTGTCACCTGTACCATGATTTGCATTGCAATTAATGGAACGTATTGACAGTGTTTCAGCCCACATATGTCCAAATGCAAACTAGTGCTTTAACTTTCATGGTTTTGGTTTTACATACATTTAAAGAGGATCATGCAACTTATGGCTGCCCACAACAACCGTCCGGTGCCATCACCCATTTTAGCAATGATTTTCACCATAAGTGTTTACAGTATATAAGGTCTTTCTGTTGCCAAGGAAATAATGTTCTGTGGTATTTATTTTCCACTGATTTAAAGAGGACCAGGCAAATAATGGCTTGTCATAGTGTTAACATTTTAATTTCATTTTTGTCTAATTAGTTTATATGTATGCTTTTTTTTTTTTTTTTTCCCTGTATTAACAACTCTCAACACCTTTACCCATAGTGTAGGGTTCCTCCCATACATCTTCATCTCCTTCTCTGGGAGGGTGAAGGCACCCAAGTGATTACTTAAATGAGGCCTTAGTCAATCTCTGTCAGTCAATTAGACTGCTGCTCTGCCTGACTGAAGACACTAAAGGGAATAGCAGACTTTTCCATTAGATTATCAACCCTGGCAGGTATCAGTGAGCCACAGACAGAGATGCAGATGAAGCATCCTCATTTAAAATCAGCATTAGATACCGTCTGATGGGTTTTCTGCCTCAATTACACAACACTCACACAATCTCTGTCTCTCCTTCCATCTTTTTCATAATTTCTCATCCTTCAGCTTGTCGGGAAAATGTGACCTTTCAAGTGATTTCCAATGAATAAGTTACATTTAACTTTTCGTCAAATTTTTTAACTACTTCTAAAGTTTGTTAAAATAATCTAGAAATTCATGATTCAGTTTTGATGTCTCCATTTGGAAAAGCTTCAGAGTAGTCAACTGTATTTGAACTCAAATAGCAATAATTTGTACTCAATTGGCTTGCTGCCTAAATGACGCCAACAAATGAGAATGGAACCTGGATTTTAGTGTGAGTACTGGATGTTATACTGTCGACACCATCATCCACCTTAACAACCTGCTGTTTGAAAACATGTTCAGTCCAGCATGAAATAAACAAAAATAAACAAAATTTATTTTAGTGTAAGAAACATTGTGAATCTATAAAAGAGTCATGCTCAAAGTCACTAAAAAACATGCAGGTTCTCTTTCTTGCCTTTTTGACCAACCGTCACAGTGTCGTAAAGTCTTTCACATCGTGGTGTAGGAAAGCATTTTGTGGACTGAATTTCTTTTGAAAATATGAGTCCTGAATACTATAAAACCTGCCTCTCCAACACAGTGCCCACGGGCACCAGGGAGCCGGCGTTGGGTGTTCTAAAAATAGCCAGTGATTGGGTCTGAGTTCTAAAATCATTCACCACACTTTTTAAAAAAATATTATTTTAATTTATAAATGTTTGCACTAGTGAAGAACTGAATAACTGTAAGATTTTCTACAACATTTCAAATTTAATAAAATGTAAAATTCATTGCCGGTTCAAAGTTGAGCTGGCGCCCCAGTGACTCCCCTTTGTGTTCTAACAGTGGAGAGCCTGCCTGCAGTCAACCAGACACTGACACTATGATGGCGTAGTTCTAGTGGTGGTGACTGATAAATTACGTCAGCGAAGAAACACAAGATGTACCACTTCTAGGAGGAATGGGAGTGGCAATTTATCTTTACTAAAATAAATGAAAGAAGCGTGTGTCAGATTTGAGTGGCTGCTGTAAATTTGGCTAAGAGACACAATGTGGTGATACATTTTTTTCTACATGCCACACAACTTTTAACACCAGCTTTTAACACAAGTTACCTCAAGCTCAAAGCAGCTTTGGGGAAACAGTTCACAAAACTCATGATACAGTCAAAAACTGCAACCAATGTGTCATTTAGGGCTGCACATTACCCCACAATAAACCAGAAGCAGTATTCGGATGGCAGCCAGAAGGGTGTCAGTGATGTCCACAAACTTAACCGTGACCCAAGCACATACAAGTTGTTCAGTATCCAGTGTGACGGCAGCAGTGATTTCGCTGTGAGACAGGAATTTCAACAGTTTGAACTTGTATATATGTTGTTTGTATAGCATTACACAATACTACTGATCCAAAAAAGTTGGCAATGTTGATAATTATTAATAAAACATGAAAATATAACAGTATAATATAAATAAAAACACAAATCTTAAATAGTCATATGTCTATAGGTAAACCAAGACATTTATTTAAGAAAATTATGTTGGACGAGTAGCCCTTCATTCAATTCCTCAACTTTTCAGTAGTAGGGTAGTATGGCGGACCCCTGCTATATGATATATCACAGACAAGATATACTGAGGTGAGTAATGGTGATAAAGATGTTGAAATTGTCCCCTTCTTTCCTCCAGATATGGGACACTGCTGGTCAGGAGCGTTTCCGGAGTGTCACACACGCTTACTACCGCGATGCCAATGGTAGGATTCCTCTGCATTTGCCAGCATGACCCTGTCTGATTGTGATGGACATTGCTCTGTTTTACCTTTTCACCCTTGTCTTTTTCAGACCTGTAACTGACGTTGACACTTTCTCTTTTGCGCCAGCAAAAGATACTTAGGGTGTGATTACATTGACTGGTGTGTGAAAGCATTCGCAGGAGGCTCTGTGGTGATGCAGGTTCCCCTAGGCGAGAGGTTAACCACTGAGTGTGAAAATAATGCTGCCTCTCGTACAGCGGGGTGTGCGAGGCCCTTAATGTGTTTGTGAGTGCAGTTTGTTTGTGCGGTTATACCTTCATCAACTCCACTGAGTACAGATAGCTTTGTGCCTCAGGCTATATTGAATATGCAGGTGTTGCACACACACAGGCACACAGCTGCAAAGGTATTATCTGAAACAAATCTGTTCAGCGCCGTACCAAATAGCATTATGTTAATGGCTCTGCATGTCGCTGTATCTTTTATGTACAGTATGGGCATGTGCTTGTGTGTGAATGCGTGTGTGCAAATTTATTTTGGTTGTTTGTTTTTAACAGCCATGCACCATGTATGGAAGTGCAGGTATCATCTGTTACCTGTACTTTCAGACCTTGTCTACACTACTGGAGGTATTTTTCATAAGTGGATATTGTTTGTCCACCGTAGTGGTGGACTCAAGATGTTTGAGGGGCAGGGTAAAACCTGAATATAAACCTATATAAACCTAAATATTTTTCTCGTGGAAGGGCAGCCTAAAGGATACTTCATGGCATTTTGCCCACAGGAATGGCAACCTAGAAGGCACTTAAGCATATTTGGCCACTGGATGTGCATTCAAGAGGGCGATTTGTTGTTCTTTATCTGCTGGAAAGGCATCCGAGAAGGCTTTTCATTATATTTTATTAGCTAAGAATGCACCTTAGAGGGCATTTTATCATGTTTTGTTCACTAGAATGGCACCTGGAAGGGCATTTTATCGCCTTTTGTCCACTGTAAGGTCACGCCAGATGGCGTTTAATTGCATTTTTTCAGCTGGAAAGGTATCCTAGAGGTGCACTTGAAGACGTTTTAGCCACAGGAAATGGACCTTGGAGGGCACTGTATATTGTTTTATCTGTTTGAAGGGCACAGTAGGGGGTACTTTAGCACATTTTGTCCACTGGATTGGCACTCGAGTGGCAATTTATCTACTGGAAGGGCAGCCTAGAAGGCTCTTCATCAAGTTTTGTCTGCTTGAAGCTTGAAGGGCACCCTAGAAAGCCTGCCATCGTGTTCTGTCTACCACAGGGGCATCCAAAAAGGGCACTTGTATGGCTTTTATTTCGACCATTGGCATGAAAGCTGGTGGTGATACAGTCCCACATCACTATGTCATACTAGAGAGGAGTATTCTGAGCATATGAAATGAACTGTTGCCCCTTTAGCAGTAGTGGCTTAAAAACATAAAACGTAGAGGCTAAGTATTCATTTATTTGCAATCATCTGACAAATATTTCCTAACCTTTGATTGTTAAAATCTCTGGGACACCGACTGAGGTGCTGTGGAGAAACCGAAAGCAAAACGTGATTAATTTGCGTAGACAGATGACATTAGTACAATGCATAGTGTCACTGTTGTTTCTTGAGCGTGCACATTACAGAAAACAACATCCAGAGGTGCAAGTTGAAGTGTGACATAATCATTGTCCTGAACTTGCCCTGTTACATGTACACACTGATATTCAGTAACTGGAGATTTTTTTTTAAGAAATGCTCATTAAAAGGACTTCTGAAAATATAATGCAGTGAAGTAAAATGCTGTTTGTGTGTGAATGACACTCGAGAAAATGTGATTTTATTTTATTTTTTTTTTTGAGTCAGTGACTGTGTATGTGCGTGTGTGTGTGTGTGGGTAGCCAGTTGCCCGACATCATTCTGATCCGTCAATGCAACATTTTACCCTGGCTGATCTTTAACAAGGTGCCTGGGGGAGCCTGAACGAGCGCTTCCGAGTTGTCCACCTGTTACTGACTTTTAAATTAAACACATTTGGTGTGACTGGTAGGACCATGGGAGAGGAAGCAACCCCAATGCAGTTGGGGTTTCTTCACAAAAGCTGACAGTTTCCCTGAACGAATGGACATGTTTTTGTGTGTATGTGTGTCTGTGTGTGAGAGTCAGACTTTGAAATGTAAAGAGAAGGCTCACCCTCACTTGTGGACATAGACCGCAAGTATCTATCCTTTCCATTTTGAGAAAATTTAGTAATTAATAATTTTGTTCATAAATAGGCATAGGTTTAGTGTTTGCTTTGCATTGCCACTTTAATTGAGTACACTGATATTTTCCTTTTCTTCTCCTTATTTATGTCATTCTGTTTCATCTCCACATGAAACATTAGCTGAGCACATATACATATACGTATACGGAGCCCCTCACTATAGCCAACATTTTCTGCCACCGAACAGCTCCGCTGCCATCTTCTCCGAGTTACCAAAAAGATTTAAGCACATAATGTGCTGAAAAGTGTCCCTAATTCTCAATGAAAATGTCAGGGCCTGCCAGTATTTTTCAGTAGATTGGGAACATCTCTAGACTGCTGGTTATATCAGTACTTGAGCTAGAACTGATGATTGTAGAACAGATGATTCATAATCCATTAAATTTTGTGAATCTGCCTTGTGGGCTGGTTCATGTAGGCTGATGTATATCCAGCATCACTCTGTCCTACTGCGCTAAGTACTGGAACCCTGCAGGAAAGACAAAGATTTAAAAAACAAAACATGTTTTAAGGTTCTTGGATGTTCATAAAAATTCCTTTCATTCCTGATTCTAGCAATCGTTTTATCATTTAAGTAATGTTTTTTTTTTTTTTTGCTTTTGACTCATTTGGCTGTTGCTCTGTTAGCAGCCTACCGTCCACAACTTGTGAGGCTGTATTGGTAAATCGACCATATTTGTATAGTTCTTTTGTAATTATCGTGACCACTCAAGATAAAGCACTTTCTTAGCACACCGCACATCTGCATTCAGTCCCCATTCACATGTTGGGGCAGTGGCACTTGTTCATCAAGAGCAATAACCATTGACACACACTCATACACTGATGACGAAGCGTTGAGGTTCAGTATTTTGATCAAGGATACTTTGACATATAGACTGCAGGGGTCTGGGATCGAACCATCGACAGCCTGGACTAGACAGATATTTGTGCAAGCAAAATTTAATAAATGTGAATAAAGCTCAAAGCTCAGTTGCAAGTCTGTAGCCATATCAATTCCCTCACAGTAGCACCCTAAAATGACCCCATTATCCAGTAGTAATAATAATAATAAAGAAACTGTAGATAACAATAGTGTGATGGTGAAAAAGAAACATATTTATACACACATGAGATATTATATATATGTAATTGACATTATTGTAACGCCAACATTGTACTGTGTTCTGTGAGTACTGTGAGTAAAATTGCAGGTTTACTGATGTGGCCTTGGAGGAGGTCTGCACTGAGCACTTAAAAGCACTCTGAGTGCTTTTAAGTATTAGCATTGTACTCAACCTTTTAATGTTTATAGCATTGTACTCAACCTTGTTGTTGGTTTGCTACTAACCTTGTGTGTCTGGTAAAGAAAATATCCAAAATTATTGTGGTCCTGAATTTATTCCACATCACTGTTTCTTTTAAAAAATCATTTTGTGCCATTGTGTCTGATGGAACGTTAGCTAGCTGAGAGAGACCGTAGATAGTAGTGGCTTAAGACATTTAGTTATTGATTTTCAAATGGTACTTTTGACCTTTTTAGTTATGAATTGTTGAACACCTTTAGTAATAATTGATGCTACCATATCCTCTGCAATGTGTTAACTTCTGAAAGGCTATTGAAGTCAAGCGCAGCTCACAAATTCCCCTAAATCATCTGATGGTCTCAGCCTTACCATGTTGGCAAACAAAGCATTTAGTGATGAAATACAGCAAATGATTTGCCCAGTGACAGCTCAGAAGGAGTTGTCGGGGAGTAGTCCCTGTCTTGAAGTGATAATGTCACCATATTTATTTTCTTTAGTTTCGGCCCTAATACCGGCTGTCTTTAAGTCCTTAATGAGGGAACAAGTACATCAAGACAGTCAGTGCAGATGAGCTGCTGGTTGCAGTCAACCCAGTGCAATCTGCTAGGCCCATTTGGTAACGGATGCTGCGAAGGTCCAGCTGGGTCCAGAAACTAGCCCCCATCCCTCCCCCAGCAAAGCTGTTTATCATTTCCACCAATTTATCACTTCCACCACATGGAGTGAAACCGTGTGTGTTAGAAAGGAGGAATGGCAGACGTAGTTACAAATGATGAGGGTTGACGGGAGGGAGGTGGTGGAGAAAATATTAGAGAGGAGATTCTGAGACAAAAACCTGTTGTAGGCATGAGAGGACAACTAATAAAGAAATGTTAAACTTGAAGACCTGCTTCAGCCATTAATTAAATGCTTAAAACCAACTAATTTCTGTATTGTAAAATTGCATATGTCAATTATTATTTTTTGTTTTCTCATAAATAAAATCCATTTGTGACCTTAAAATGGTTTTGATCTAATTCACCTTTGCCTCGACTAGGTTTTTGGTGATCCATGAATTTATACATTATCCCCGCCCCTTCCCTACTCACCACTCTGCAAAACGACTGTGGGAGAAGCGGGCTGGGGCTTATCTGCTCGGTCATCATTTGATTTTTAAACTACTCTACTATACACTGCACAGTGGAAAGTTCTAACACCGAATTAAGCCATACATGTTTGAACCAGACACAGATTCCTTGGAAGAAGAGGAAGACCTGTTTGTACAAGGTCGTCTATCATTTGATGCAGAATGTTAAGTTTCATTTCTACAATGGTTAGCCCCACCCTTGCCAATCACCGGGAGAGGCAAAAAAATCCACTAATGCAGGGAAAAGAGCGTGTTGAGCATGAAGGTAGAGGAACATAAAGGTAGAACTTTTCATAGACGCTCCCCTGGATTGAAGTGTCATTATGCATCAATAGAAGGCATTGCACACTACAAGGTCAGAGGAACATGAGGACATAGGTGTAGTGCTCCTGGAGCACAAGTTTGAGAACAGAATATTTCATTCATAAGCATTTTTAAACATTTTTGAAGCATCACTACAACATATGTCATGGATAATAAACATCACAATCCAACCTGCCTTCAGGAAATGAAAGCTATTGCTCAGTTATGCTCTCTCTTCATTCTTAACCTTCACCCCCAAAAGCTTGAGATAGATTCTTGTTGTGTGTACACTGTACATTCCAATATTGAGTCCTGTGGGTTATGGGTTGGATAACAAGTAAATATCACAGGAATGGGGTGATGGGTTATTAAGTGACAAAGCTGCATCTCATGTAATTTTAAGCGTGTGCAATATTCAATATTTCAACATCTCTTTACCTCTCACTGAAAAAAAGAGTGAGAGAAGCAGCATTGTTAAAGAAGGGAGCCTCAGAGTTCTCCATTGTGATGGAAGCGCTTTTATTCCAACCCCATCGTGGACTTTAACTTCTGACAAAAGATAAGTGATAACAATCCCTGAAAAAAACACTATGAAAAATGCCAGTAGCTCATCGTTTTGGCACATTTACAAATGATGAGCATTTCAGCCTCAAATGTTACCCCTCCAAGCTGCTTTCCCGTTAACTTATCGCAGAGACTGAGCCAACGTGATGAATTTAAAGCAACGGGATGACACAAGTAATAGCCGAATTATAAATCACTGCTCCTAATGGAGGTTTAGGATTAAAATGTTTTTTGGGAGCTGCATTGTTCAGATAATTTGTCTACTCCACATCAATGCCATGGACTTCATTGCCTTTTCTTTGTTGGTTGGGGCTGAGAGGTTCTAGATTTACTGCCAAAAATCAGTTTTCCCTTGTATTCATGCAGCAGAATTGTAGTGATTAGGTTATGTTCGTTAATTTTGTTTATCTCTCTGACTAAATAGGACAGAAATTGGTATGCGTTGTGGAACTTTTAAATTTCTCTAAACTCAGTTGCGATGTACATTTATAAGGTCAAATTCACAACCCCAAAATTAATTTTGGACTTTGGAACTGAATTAGTGGTTGTTTGGGGCAGAAAAAAAAGAAACAAAACTCAATTACAAGTTATATAAAATTGAATTATTTTTATTTGGTTTGGTTTTGTTTTAGTTTTGGTTAAGAGAACGCTATAATTGTCTCAATGGTGTCTTTAGAATAAAGTTTTCAGTTTTCTAGTCCCATTTAATAAAGCATCTCAGCTTTTTTGTAAACAAGGTTGTATCTCTCTGCACAAAATCAGGAGTATTGTATATAAAATGTTACTGTATGTACAGTAAATGTTTCTCAGAATATAGCAAAGTAAATGTTTAAGGCAACATTAAAATGGAAATAACTTTTTGTCACATCCATTTTTTTTACCCCACATGCTTTCTTTTTTGAAAAATGCTTTGGCATCCAGGTGTGGAGTGACAACACACTATATAACCTCCTCATTTCAAGTTAAATTCTGTTCAGGAACCTTTATAGCATGTCATTACTCCCCGTCTATCTTTGCTGTCACCGCATGAAATAAAGATTGATGCCAGTTGATGCTTATTTTAGGGATGGTATAACATCAGGATCATTACTTTGCAAAAGTCACCAATTGCAAAAATTCACAGGGAAAAATTCAGGTTTGTTTGTGTGACATAAATTCAAGCGAAAGAGAGCAGCCAAGGCCAGCCGGTGATTAAAGGGGCAGATTATGATCTGAGAGATGATGGATAGCACTGCTCTTTATGGATCAAACTCACCAGCTAATGCAGGAACTTTAATAAACAAGCTGGTCGTGACTTACAAAGTCAAACACTTTAAAGTCAAATACAAGATTGAGATCTGGTGAGTTGCACTGTGATCAGGCCGGGAGTAAAAAACTTTATTATGAGGTATATTAAAAAAAGGTATTTCCCCGTTTTAAAACAACTCACAACGGTCATAGCGTCTGTTTATCCCTGAATAAGACTCAAATATCCTTTTCTAGAATTGCTCCAATTTAAATACAATTCAAGTTCTTCTGCTTACAAATAAAGCAAAGCACTCGCACAGGTTTGAGACCAGTGTTACATGACTTCTACCAAGCAGCCAGAATTCCTCACTCTAAACTATGAACCACTGCAGACGTAGGAGAATTAATGAATACAAATTACATGAAATTGGATCTTTTTAAAATCCGATTTGGGGCACTTTTATATGTCATTTGCGCAACCTCATTCTAAACAGTGACACAATCATGTGATCTGTATCAGAACAGGAGAGATCAACATTTGTCACGGTTATATGCATGTGGAAGAGGCTCAGCAGAGCACACTTATAGTCAACAGTGAGGTTTTAAACTTTTGGGGTATTATTTTGGGGTGACACGTCTGTAGAAGCAAAAGTTGAAGGACTGCTCTGTGTTTAAAAGCATGACAAAAGTCTCAAAGCAAAGATCTAAGCAGCTAAAGGCTCAAACGGACCAAGAGGTCACAGTGAGATTACACAACAGCCCAAAGCCAAAGGGAAAAAAAAAAAATCTGAATTGGGCACCGAGGCTTGAAGTGTGAACACAGTATAAGTGTGTCTGTTTGTGTTGAGTAAAGCCTCTGAGCACACTCAGCTCCCAACAGTGACTTAATTCACTTGTTTCCCGTATCTACTCTCCTTCTCTCAAAAACCTGTATTACCCTGCAGTTCGTGGATGCAGAAATGTTGAGAAACAAGAGTGGAGATAAAATTGAAACCAAAATTTTTAAAAAGGTAAACGGTAAGCTTTCCTCCCACAGCTGGAATCCAATTTGTTTTAAGCCCCTTTATTCAATAAACCTACGGAACACACTTTACATTCTGTGTCACGTTCTCTCATTTGGATACTTGTTCCCTCATCATGGACTGCCCCCTGTTCTCAGTTTGTTAGTAAGATTATACGTCTAATCATCAGTATGTCTGTCCGCCTTTCCTCCCTGTCATTATTATGTATGTCTTTATTTTTCGGTCTCTTCCTCTGCTAGAATTTTCCGAGTTTTTTAACATTGTTACTGTATTTTTCTCCCGGGATTTCTATTTTGCAACGCAACTGTACCTTTTGTCTTTGATAATTAAAGTGTGAGAAAGAAGTGACAACTTCCGTTTACCCTGGAACCTGGGGACGTTGTGCGTTCTAGTCGCAGTACAAGTTGCCAACAAGTTGGGAAAGCAGAGGTTTTCAGTTAGTATTGTCAGCTAATACTTGGTAAAAAACACCACACCGTGCACATAAAAGCAACACACCTACATGCCCTCGCTTAGACTAAGTTGCTGATAAACACAGAGTCGTGTAGTCATATCTCAATGGGTGTATGCGCAATCAAAATTGTAAATGTGCAACAGAATTTGCGAATAAGTAATGAGAGATTTGTGAATCTCGATTTATAAATGTACTAATCTGCATTTATATTTAGAAGTGTACTGACAATTGTACATATTTAGTGATATCTGTAAGTATCCATAGAATTCATGTCCTAACAAATGTCAAAGGTCAGAAATTATAATATTCTGCAAATTTTACTGCTCACAGTCAAACTAGAATTCACCATGGAAGCAGAGGTTAGGCTATCATCTTCTTTGGTGCTGGGTTGAACATTGTATTGAACCACAAGCTTTCTGGATTTGCTGATATTGAGCTCTGAGTGATTCTGGTTGCAACATATGAAAAATCTCTCTCACACAAGCTCCCCATCCTGAGTGCTTGTGATAACAAACATTTCTCTCTGCATTTCACCTGCTGTGGCACAGTTCTGTTGGCTTGTCTGCCCTGTGCCCTCGGAGAAGCATAATTGGATTATAGGATGAATTAAAGAATCTCTTTATGATTTACTCTGGTGTTATAGTGGCAAATAAACACAAGAAAGAAAATAATTTGTGTGAAGATCATATCTCTCCCGCTCATTTCTTTGTGCCTCTTTTCTGTGTTTCTCTATGTGTTTTCCCAGTTTGACAGAGCCAGACTTCACTCCTATTAGAACCTCATGCAGCACAAATAAATTGGTAAAAAATGCAGCCATAGCTGATGGGATTACATGCATTAGGAGGAGGAGAGGCTCTGTTCAAGTAATTTCTTAGGATAATTCTTCCAAATGGGTTGATGATGCTGAGAAAATGAGCGAGAGTCGCCTTTGTAGGTGTAATGAGTTTTTCTTACCGACAGGGCTTTATAATACGTTGTATAACACACCTCCAGTTTGTGCTAAAAAAGTGCTTGGAGTGATATTATCCTGTATTGCAGCAGGTGCACTTTGAGGTTATTAGAATTCACATGTGTGGTATTGTAGTTAGGGGTAGTACTAATGCAGTGGTACATGGTAGACCAAAGTACTTAGCTAACAGTGGAATACATTTAAGGTTTTTTCAACCATGGGCTACAGCTTCACAGTGCAATAGCGTGTTCAACAACTGCCACTACGTATGGATGCTGAGAACACGTGCATTGACTGGGAAGGGGAAGAGTGATCAATGAAATCACCTGTTATCAATTAATCTGACAGGACACTCAGCGAGATGATGCAACTGGAGACTCTAAAATTAAAGAAAATGAAAGCGCAGAAAGAAAACCAAGAGGCAAAATACAGCCAGTGCTCAATATGTATCATGCAAAAAGACACTCTTCTTTTTAAAATATTTAGCAAATACCAGTGTAGTTAAGGTTTAAGTTAATGTTATATAGCTGATTCTGAGCTAAGCATGTTGGTGAAACGTCTATATGGACACTAACTTTGAAGGTGCAATTACTACATATTCCAAACCAAGGGGCAGTATTTAATTCTCAATTACACTTTTCTAGATTGTATACATTTAGACACGGAGTACTCTACATTCATTTCAAGTAAATGAAACAATTTCTGGTAGCAGCGCAA
The DNA here is from genome assembly GCA_001698575.1 of Mola mola. Lineage (NCBI taxonomy): Eukaryota > Metazoa > Chordata > Actinopteri > Tetraodontiformes > Molidae > Mola > Mola mola. The sequence continues at coordinate 10,701,728 of KV751339.1, forward strand.
AGATAACCAAAATTTAAACCATAATCATGTGACTCCATTGGGCTTCTACCAGCAGTAAGTATGCTACAGTTTAGGTCAATTAAGACCACAGCAAGAACAAAAATATCCACATCAAACCATAGAAATTTTTTCCAGTAATGCCAAAAAAAATGTTTGTATCATTAACTGAACACTGTTTGAATGAAAATGTGACTTAACAGTCGAAAAGAAACATTTACAAATTCAGCATCAAACCCATGTTTTTACTCATTAAGAGCTATCTCCGGAGGAGGCCACACCAGTGTTTATTCTTGTTTTACTTTTTCTTGTGTTATTCCTCATCTTTGCCCACAAATGTGGTCTCTGTCCCGGAGAAGATGTTTTGGATGGTGACATAAGTCGTTCAGTTTCAGTTTCTGTGACCGCTGGGTGCTAAAACTTCGATGGGATTAAAAAAAAAAAAAGCCTGGGGGCAGCCCTTCTTCATCCCCTCATGTTGCACACAGTGACTCATTATTACCTCGCAAGGCGCTCTTGGTATTAAAAGAAAAGTTGGTCTACAGTTGCATATAGTAGATTAGCATGCTAATTCCACTCTTTGACTCTTTGTACAAAACACCACATAGATATTTTGGGTATAGCATCCCAACAGTTACTACTTCCTTTTCAAATGGAAATATTGCCTGAATCTTTGTTGCGTGCTGAAAAAATTGCTCACAGCGCTCAAATCAAGAATCAATGACAGGTCTCAAATCATTGTGTTTGCAACCTCAATAAGACCCATGTCCCTGTCTCTGCACCAGCATCTAAATGAGTTAATTCTGCAAAGCTAAATGAATAAATAGACTCTCTTGGTGGAGGTATTTTTTTGCTTTACTCCCCAACTTTGCCTTCAATGTAAGCACATGGAGGGAAGGGAAGGGTGCTCTCCCTGCTTTAGGCTTTCCACATGGGCACATGGAAGGGTGAGGAGCTCCTGGAACAGAGCCATACCAAATATAATTTAATGCAAATTAAAATCAATTTCTTCAAATATAGTAACCCCCTTATTGAATTGTTATTGTTAATTTGCAAAAGAACGTTAAATCTGAATATGGTTTAACAGTTGGCATTTGAGTACCTGAACATTTCAAATGTGTCTGTTTTTTCTCCACAGCTCTTCTCCTCCTCTACGATGTCACTAACAAAGCATCCTTCAACAACATCCGGGTAAGAATCACACTTGGATTTTATTTGCCCCTTTTATCGCTATCTCTTCATCTCTTTGGTATCATGTGTCACTTCTTTCTGGCGATGGTTTGATTGGAGTGTAAACCAAACATCTCAGTTGAGAGTGAGGAACTGCCAGAAGTTATCAACATTAAATAAAGTTGTTTTACTGAACCACTCTGGTGAACGAGAAGCTGAGCCTAAAGTAGAAGCTCTCAGTTTATCCATAAATTTACATTCTATCCGTCAGTCATGGTCACTCACAACCCTTGAGGAATGAAAATAATGAGATTGTGCATCCGAGTGTCGAAAACTCTAAGGCTAACTAAGGCTGACTGAGTGATAAAAGATAAGGAGCTCAGATGCACCAATGGAAGTTTGGAGTAGTCTCACATCTCCGACAGGGAGCTGTCCTCTTGTCCCCCTTTGGACGTTTTGCGGTCACGTTCAACAGGTTTATGAGACCCCAGGGTATACCCAGAATGCACAGGGGAATAGTTTCTTCTTAGGAATGCCCCTGATAATTGAATTGAGAGGTTATTTTGCATATTAACAAGATTTGTGAGCTCTTGCACTCTGTTCACCTGCAGTAGATTAGCTGGCTGCCTGAGGGATGTAATGATCACCTGAATCATTAAAATGATTGCCCGGGTGGAGGGAGGCCATTTGATGCTGCTTGATGGAATAACCAGACTCATCCTTTCACATTTAGATGGGGACATGGGTGAATTATGTTACCCTTTTAAATGTTCTGTTGATTTATGACACAGTTTGAAGATTAACAATATAAATTGGGATTCCCCTCATATATATCATCCGGAATATACAAATTGAGATAGTGCTTATGCAATAACTCGTGAATGTTGAAAATGTGGAGTTGAATATGATAGCTTTAGTCTATTTCCTTCCCCAAATGGAACCATGTCTTTGTAGCTGTAGCTTTATTCTCCCCTCTGCACTCAGTTCCACTGTGATTCTGCAGCCACTTTTGGTGTCACTCCTATCATTCGTCAGAGGTCTCTTTTGATTAACACAGACCAGAGTTCTAAGCAGAAAATGGCCATTACAAAACTGTGTCTTCCACATCAAGGTGAGGAATGGCTCCATACCCATATTATGGTCTTTTTCTGTGTGTGGGTACATTTTGCATGACCTAAATGTGCATGTGTGCTCAGGTGTGTGCGTAGGTGTGCAAAAGTGCCTTCATTAAGACAGAATGGACAGCCATCCCTAGAGACAAACAGATGCAGCTAGCTTCTCTCCAAACAGCTGGTTGCCCTCATTATGCTCCAAATGGTCTGTATGAATCACTTTATCAGATATTTGAGGCTCTGGATCTAAAGGAGATGGAAAACGATGATAAATGTTACTGAACACTGATCTGCTAGAATGTTACCATAAATTTGAATGAAGAAATAGATGTGCATTTTAAAATAGAATATAATTCAAAGAAGAGAAAGCATATTTTGGGGACTATTTTCAGCTGTGGAGGTCATGTGGCGTTGAGACAAAATAAACAAATGTAATGTAATGAAAGAACGTGTCACCCAGACCCAGAGAAGTGCCTTCCTTATAGTACTTTTCATTTTATTAATCTGTGGATAATCTGTAGCATGTGGAGGGTGTTGTGTTTCCCCCTTTCCTTCTGTGTCCGTGTGTGTGTGTGTGTGTGTGTGTGTGTGTGCGCGTGAACAATATAACTCAACAACTACTGCACAAATCATTAACACATTTCACAGGGTTATTAATTTGGTCAGTATCTCGAAGTACTTTTGAGACCCTTCAAAATTTTATGAACGCAGAAATGTATGGAATGACAGCCGGAGACCAGCGTTGCTGCTGATTTATAGCATCAGTGGATGTTCCATTTTTATTTATTTATTTATTATGGAAAAAAAACAAAACAGTTTAAAACATAGCCAACAAGACATTCTCATTTATTTTTGGAAGCTTGGATTATCCAGTTAACAGCTCTTTTCCAGCATTGACTTAACCATTTAAAGCTAATTCTGGTTTTGTAAAACTACATATTTATATAGTTTGTTCATGAAAAAAATTCTTTTGTAGCCTTAAAATCTCTTTGATGTAATTCTACACCTTTGCCTCATCTAGTTTGTGGGGATCTATGAATGTGCTACTTTAGTCCCATCCCATCTCTGCCCAATGCTTTGCCCCTCCCCTGCTCCATTGGGTTGAGATCAGGTTACTGAGTTGGCTATTGAAGAGAATTCAAATTTGTTGCATTCAAAAAGTATTGAGTTGTTTTCTGCACTATGCATCAGTTTAGTAGCATTTGGCAGAATTATTGGCAGAGAGTATAGCCCTATACACCTCAGAATTCAACCTGATACTCACATTATCAATAAACACCAGGGAGCCCATTCCATTGGCAGTCATACATGCCCATGCCCTGCATCCCTCATGTTTGTCACATGGTGTGATGTGCTTTGGATCATGAGCTGTTCCTTTCCTTCACTGTGCTTTTCTGTTGCTATCATTCTGATACAAGTTTGTCTTGGGTTTATACGTCCAACGTATCTGTTTCCAGAGCTTGGGAGGCCCTTTTAGATGTTTTCTGACAAAGTTAGATCTGGCCTTCCTGTTCTTCAGGTAACTTTTCTGACACCTACTGCTTAAAACCCCAAAAAGTCAGAAGGATCGTGAGGCATTCTTTCTTCTTTTTTTTTTAAATTGTACCAAATTGTGGATTTTGCCACTAGTAAAGTTTTTGCTATCTCTCTGATGGATTTATTTCGTTTTTCAGCCCAATGATAGCCCCCTTCACTTGCATTGATCTCTTTGTACTTCATATTGAAAGTTCAAGTGAAACAGCTGCCAAATGCCAATTTAACATATAAAATCAAATCAATCTTGAAGTAGCAAGAGAACAGACCACACCTGGCCATTAAATTGCTTGTCAGTCAGTTGTCCAAATACTATCGAGCCCCTGAAAATGGAGGTACTCTGTATAAAATGGCTGTAATGATGTGTATGATGTGAAATTATTGTGAAATACCTGCTGACCTCTGCATCTGTTTTTATATTTTATATGGTTATTTTGGGGTGGTAATCTTGTAATTGATCAAATCGTCAAGACAAACATGAAAAATACCATTGTGCCAATCCCTAGGACCTTGATCTCAGGCTTGATCTCATTCTTGATCAATATTTTATAAAGTCCAGACTTTAAAAAAATGTCCACAGCCTGCAGTTTATGCACACCCGAGAGTAAGAGAGGCTAAGATGTAGTGGAGCAAAAGTGGGAAATTTAATATTCCGTGTAGTTTCTTCTTCTGCCAGGTGTTCTTGGGGTAATCAGTGAACACAGGCACTGCAAGCATCTGATGTAAAACAAGAATATGTTCACTGAAAGTGAGACTGTGAAAGGAGCATGTACCCAAGCATTTACAATTATGTTAGTTGCTGTTATACTTTATTTTTACGACTACTCCTTAAAAAAATGGAGCAAGAGCTCATGTTCATTCTTCAATGACAAAGGAAACGTTTTGCTTCAGGTGCTCTCCAGCACCTGAAATCATCCCCAAAAAGTGTATCCTCAACTACTCGCCTCTTTCGTCTGGATTTCGGCAGCTGCACTGACATTTCAAAAGCAATAGATAGAACTGTAAAAGTTTGTATTTCTACTTATACACATGTTCTAAGTATATATTAGGAAAACCTTATTTTTGATTCAAAAGCATAATGCTAATTCTGTACTTAAAAGTGAAAAAAGTCCACTGAGTGGAGTGCTAAAGTCGCTGTAATTCTGCTCCCTGTAGTCTTCTCTGTTTCTTTCTCTTCCCCCAAAATTTAGCTGACCATAGGCCATCTATCATGGGTATACATCAAATTGATTTTTCTACTTTATTATTGTTGCAATCTTTAGAACAACAAAGCATCCATGCTGTGAGAAGGCTTTCAGTGATTTAAAGATTTACCGATTTTTCTCTGGCCTCTAAGCCTCACTGTGCTGGTCAACACCAATAAAAACAGTCTGTGTGTGCGTCGCTGTGTTTGTGTGTTTTCCATGTGACTGACTAACTCGACTTTAGACATGTGCAATATATGCATTAATACTCACAAGAAAGAATAATAATATCTAACATTCACAAAAATGGAAACTTAAGTAGCGTAATCATACCTTGTACATTGTGCCTTGTTCTTTGGTGACATTTTTTCAATCATTTTTTGGAACTCACATTGAAAACGACCATTGCACTGTGGTAACCAACAGTCGGGACCAAGACTGAGGGATACCGTCGAGCCCAGGGCTCATTCAGTTAAAGAGTTTGCTGAATAACTGATAGCAACTGGTAGGAAATATCGTCAATACACTGAACAGTATTAGAAAAACTCTGATAGTGGCCAAAGGTTGCACTCCACTGGTCATGCGAGGACACCATTTCTATTAGCCAATTAATTGGCTGTTATCTTTTCCTAGTCCAAACTGTCGTTATCATGTTTGCCTTTAAAAAGTCAGCATGAGTTAACCTGTAAGTGAGAGCAAGTCAAGGCCATGACCAAACCAGTGCAACTCACATCTATGATGCAATGTGGAACATGTTATCGATTAGTTCTGAAAGATCCGCATTCACATAAAAAAACATCATAGAAAACAAATGAAGATGCTTCTGATTTCTGTTGGTTGCCTCATTGCTTAACAGGACTCATCAGCAACTGGGATGGATTTAGACGATTTGGTGAAAGGATGGGAAAGGGGCAGGAAGAACCCATTAAATTTTGATGCAGTTCCAGTTTTGTCCAAACATCAAGATTCTGCCTGTCTTTCCATAATTCAGTACAGTAATATTGTGGTTTTGAATAAAATTTGTTTCGTCAGAGTCTGAGACTCTGACACATCCTGTCCTGAGCATAACTAGAACGCTGTCAGTGCCACAAATCGAGACCCAATCAAAAATTATGTTGATGGCAACATCTCCAAAAATAGAATCACACATGCAATCATGCTGCCAGGACGACCAGTAAAGCATAAAATGTGCTTTGCATGTGTAGTGAGAAACCAGATTGACAGTCATTGTTTCAGCACCTGCATCTAAACGGAAACAACGTTTCATTCATTGCTGCACAAACGACAGAAATTTAGATCTTTTAATAGTAAGAGCTCAATGTACAGGGTCACTGTGCTCAATATCAAAAAAAAAATAGCAGTGATTCATTTTGTTTATGATTTTACACCAGAATCATTGTATGCATGTGTGAATGGTTAACGCTCCTGATGAGCAGGTGGCACCCGGCGAGGTAGTCACTGCCACCTGGGATCTAAAGCATTTTGAGTGGTCAGCAATGACTAGAAAAGCACTATATCAATACAGGACATTTACATTGTAAATTTTCATCAACTTGGTCATTAATTACAATTCATCTTCCTATTTTAAAATGTTTCATAGTGCACAATCAGAGAATGACAAGATATTAAAGCAAATGTGATCATTTTTATGAGTGAGGACAATTTGTCCGCACTGTGTGAGCACTGCTGAAGCACACTACATTATGTCTTAAACTGGAAGAGCTCAAAATTCAATTTTTACAATTAGAACACAACGTTTTTGCATCGTACATGAAGGTATGTTACAACCATTCACAGACACCACAAAAGATTACATCTTATTGTCTTATTGGTGCCTGTGCCCCAAAAGTGAAGCAAAAAAAAAATCTCTTTTGCCTCCTAGTGGTGGGTTGCAATATAGGTCATTAACTCCTAGGATTAACCAAATTAAAAACTCAAAGCTCTTGCACCTTGAATTTATCCCCAAAATAACTCCTGTCATTTCATCAGACAGAAGCACGTTCAAATGTTCATTTTCTGATCAGTTTCGTCCTAATTAATCACTTGATGCCATAAGAATGGCGTGGGCGGGAACTCAGAACCACGGCTCTGGTCCCCAGTTGGTACTGCACAGACTCTGGCTCCACATGTAAGATGGCAGGGGATCATATTCTAGACATTTTAGCCTCAGTTTTGTACAGTGGGTAAAAGTGGAGCTACATTGTCATCTTTATTTATGTCAGTAGCCCAGAACGAACTGACATCTGCCTTTACAACTGCTAACATGACAATGCAAACATCTCTTGAATTGACCAAGCAACAGTAAGTTTAAGGCCTTTGACAATCACTTCTGATGTTAAATACCAATACAGTATTTGTCTTTATTAAGAGCTGCCACATCTCTGCAGTGCACAGATTTGTATGTATTGTTGACGCAGCTTCTTAACTGCTTATACACTGCTGAACACTTTGGTTAAATCGTTTCTGCTTCAGTCTTTCACTGAAGATTTTGAACACCTCCGTTTTCCTGTGTGCTTTTTCCAACAGTTGAGAGGCTTCTGCACATATTTCCAGAAGGCATTATTGTTCTTCATAGCTCCACTTTTTTGTCCCCTGCCGCTCATTTTTTTAGACACAACTTGCTAATTTCTCCTTCAGCGACAGGAAATGAGGCGTAGATAGTATGTTTGCAGTGATTGGTGTGGATGATGTTCCCACCACAATGGTCAGCTCACAGTTTACTTGCAAGCCGCCCGAGACCACCTCTTTCAAGCAGACCAGAGTCTGGTTGTTTGGTTCGCAACAGAGGTCTCGGACTGCATTCAAGCCAACCCAAATAAACTGTGCCCGGGGGGGTAAACGCTCCAGGATTTGGTTCAATCAGACTAGTGGACGCGACCTAAGGTACATACACATACACAGGTGATGTAGGCTTTTAATTTTTTTTTTTTTTTTTTTTGGAGGGTATATTTGGCGAATGTTGCTGCACTGACTGAGGTTGTCCTAGAGTGGGAGACCAGACTGGATGGCATGGTGTGGAGAGTGAAAACAGTGAGTGAAAGATTGAAAGATAAACAAGGAAGAATAAAAGAGCTGGATAAAAGCCACTGGGCAAAGTGTCTCCTTCTTTATTGCAGTCCAAGTCTTGTCCAGTTGTCACCCTGAGGCTCTGCTGCTAATGGATTCATACTATGGGAGACATCAATGCATGCTGATGCTGCAGTAGCCTCCAATGCACACAGATAACACACCATTATCTGAATCTGTTCAACCTACCACATTGTCTGCATCTATTTCTGGACCCAAAATAGACAAGATTTAAACCAGAAGTGGAGCAGAGAGAAGATTAATTGTTAATTTTACCCTGAAATTGTTACAATTTTATTTATAGTAACAGCATTTGGCTAGAAATGTGGTAAATGTTCTGTTTAGATGACAGTGTCTTATTTTGAATATGTCTTATTCGGAATTTTGCATATTGCTGTGAAACAGATAGTGGAGTTCAAAGCATGTGGTGCAATAATTCTAAAAGCAGTACAAAATAGAAACAGTCTACAGATGTACATGTGTCCACACATACTTAAGTATAGGTTTACCACTATTGTTGTGTACTAGTTATTTGACATCACAGTGTATTACTATCTGAAGAATGCATAATATACTATACCAGTATGTGATTTTGGACTTGAAATGACATAAATGTAAAAATAGGTTGAGGTGGGTACAGATTATGCAGTAAATCTTGTAACACTGTACCTACACCATGCTTCTCCTGACTCTGTGAGGCATGACAAGTCAATATAATATATCAGCAGGCAGAAACCCTTATATTCTATAAATCTCACTGCAGTTTATGAAAAGCCACCTTGGAGCTGTGCAGATTCACCTTACAGTGTTAAAAATGATGTCTGCGCTCATAGTAGTCCTGCACTTAAGGCATTCAGTTGTGTGTGTGTGTGTGTGTGTCTGTCTGATGGGCTGTAATTCAGTGCTGTGCTGAACTGAAAAGTTCATGCCGCATATTCGCCAGAGAGAGAGAGAGAGAGTGTCCACTCATGTCCCAGTGTGGTGGCATCTGCTCTGGAGAATCAGATCTGTTCATATGCTTAAGCTAACAGGCTCTCATACATGTAGAAATCTGTTTGGAATGGTCAGATGGTTGAGTTCCCATTTGATAAAAAGACTTAATCAAAGGGACATTGGAGGAGATGGAATTGTGCTGTAGTGCTCACATGCAAAAGGTGCCAGACACATGGTTTGCAGATATATTTTAGCCTAAAACTCTTATAGCACTCTGACTCTGTAGTCATAGGCAGCATACTATCCAATGGCCAACAGAGGGTGCTAGTCTCATGGTTTCAGATTGTATGCTTGTGAAAAAAGTACCTAATTTCTAACTGGGTTTATTATAGTCCCAAAAATCAGTGACGATATGAAATCATTAGTGCCCCTATCTACACTGCCATCATAAGTCCTTTGTGTCAGCATGATAGCATAAAAACTTTTGGATGCGAGATCTTAATTTTTCACAATAAATCTCTTTTTAGCATTCTCTTACATGTTTGGCCACCAGGTAACATTTTTGGTAACAACAAAAAAATAGCGTTTTTCAGCCATATCTACATGAAATGAAATGTAAATTATTCAGGATATCATATACTTTCATGTGACACGTCAGAGGACCCGTCTCCTGCTGCGCTATTTTCTTTTTGTGTACATTAGGGGTTTTCAGGGATATACTCTTGCAGCTGCACGTCGATCCAATTGACTAGTTGCTTGAGTTTATGGTGTCTGTCACAGTGTCATTTCATTAATACACCATATTATGTATATCATGGTGCCGTTAATCTTAAACTGGATGCAAAAGGAATAGATGCAGTATGTGCGTGGCAAACTACGATTGACAAGGGGCGGCTGTGGCTCAGATGGCAGAGCGGTCGTTCGGTTCAGTTAACATGTCGAAGTGTCCTTGAGCAAGACACTGAACCCCAAATTGTTCCTGTTGCTGTGCCATCAGTGTATGAGTGTGTGAATGGTTAACGTTCCTGATGAGCAGGTGGCACCCTGTGATGTAGTCACTGTCACCAGTGTATGAATGTGTGTGTCAATGGGTGAATGCAAAGCCTGTAGAGTAAAAGCGCTTTGAGGGGTCAACAATGACTAGAAAATCACTATATAAATACAGGACATTTACCATTTACAAGTGTCTACCACAGTACCCACAAGTTGATGATCATGTCATGTCAGACTATACTTCATGATTGTAAACTTTTCTGATTCCAACATGATCTTTCTTTAAATGAAATATGTTCCATAATAATATTATTGTTTTCTATTATTTTTCTGTATTAAGACTGCAGTGAATTACTCAAAGTAGTCAGCACAGCTTGTCTGACACCATCATGGAAGATGATGAATCTCAGTGATGGTTTTGCATAATTGCGCTACAGGGGCACTAAAATGCTTTTTGGGTAAACAGAAAAAGAATCCCGGTGTCGATTGGCAGAAAAGAGGTCCTTCACTTCGTCAAACAAAAATAAAAGTACAGAATCCAAAATTCTCTGCCTACTTATTGCAATGAATCAAGTCATATCTGTCCTTCTCACGCCTTGTTCTGTTTTCTCTTTGTCACTATTTTCTGTTCAGGCAAAACTAAACATGTTTGCTGATTTTCTCTCCTCCAGCGCTCATAAATTCCTTTACTTTCCTCCCCTTAAATTTATTCATATGTCATGCTTTCTTCCTTTAGTCAACGCTGCATTTTTCTAAAACCATGATCGTTTTATCACCCTTGTCTACCATCTTTTGTCTGGCAGTTCGTTTAATGACGTTTCCTGTGTCGCTACAGCTAAACAGACTAAACGAGCGGACTCTTGGAAAGACCAGAGTGATCCATGAAAATCATATAGTTGAAGATTAGGTTGAGAAATGTGAGTCACATTTGGTTATTTCAGATTCAGATTATGAGAAAGGACTAAGTATGTTTCACAGTAGCATCCAATACTTAAAATAACCATTAGAACATCAATAAAACACTGCATGGAAAGGGATAAATGTTAAACCAATGCTAAATGGAGTATATCTACCGTATATAGCATTTTTATAGTTATAATGGATAGGTAAAATATAATGTGCTTGCAAGGGTCATGACAAAAGTGTGTATAATGGACAATCTGGGTATAAAAATGTATCCATAATCCCTTGCACAGTATCAACTGGAAAGCAGAGCGAGGGTATCGAGTTCTTGCCCATACCTGCCCACCAAATTATGAACAGTGCTTAGTTGTCGATCATTTTACAATGTTTTTATAGCATTAAATATCTAATTAAAACCGAAGTGATCTGAAAAATGAAAACTTGAATATACATGCGTCAAACGAACTACATAAAATGACAGAAACCACCTTTAGGAAACATTTATTTGGGGCGTAATTTCACACTGACAGATGTGTCAGTGTGACCCCACGAGAAAATTCTCATTTTTACAGCAGCTATAAATATGTTTATAACACAAGAAAATTTAATATAAGTCAGTGGTTTAATTCATAATCTTAAAGTTAAGTAAAATTAAGTGAGTGACTGCTCAAATTCCTATAACGATAACTTACCCTTAAGTATAGACATAGATATGACTTACAGTGCAATGAATCGTAGGAATAGCCCATCAAAGATGTCTGTGTTCTACCTCTATGCCCATTTTCAGTCCATTTCCTTGCCCAGCTCATCAGGTATCAATGTTTTGTCACGGTCCCTGCCAACACCCAGATATAAAAAAGTATACCCTTTGTCATCAGCAACGTAGAAGCGATGTAAAGCTATCCTGCATCCTCACTTTCAAATTACTTGAACAGATGACGTAGTGTGAAAAACATTCCAATGTGCAAAAGTGGGGGGTCGGACACACGATGTTCACCCACAACTGGACTTCGCCTGTCATGAAAACCAAATGTCACCATTCATTTCCACACAGTTACAAACATAACCACACTTTTGTTATGCCTACATTTAAATAGTCATGTCCAATATTTTTCTAAACTAAACTGAAAGATTTTAGTACTTAATCATACCTCACTGCTGTTTAGTGTTTAAATCTAACCAAAGTAATGTGGACCTTGTGAGTTTGTGGCTGACATGCGGGGCAAAACCTTTGTTCATCCGCCAGCGATCTGCTTCTCCATGTAGCATGAGGAGCCATGATAAAACGCCCCACTCTCATCCCAGCTCCTCGCATAACTGACAACCTGGGATGAGAACAGATCACCATGATTTTAGATTAACTGGGGGACTGCAGCAGCTACTGTGGAGACCTTCACTGTGGCTCCCCAGAGACTTGCGGGTGACATCAGTAAAGACCACGTCCATATAGTATACCATTTATGAGACTTACCCATTCACACACACACACACTCAAGCACACAGAGCAGTGTGGACGCAACCAGAATCTTAACCAAGGACGTGTCAACGTGCAATCGATTGAACCTCTGATTGAACCAGCCGCACCTCCTGCTTCACAGCAGAGGAGAGCATGAAGCAGGTGAACAGAAAAAAGAAACATTATGCAAAGACATTCACAAAGCAGACAAATAACAAAAATCCAGGCAACATCTGGATTAGTGTTCTGTGGAGAGGCCTACAGGTTTGAGGGTGAAACACAGACATGCTGCCTGTTGAGTACTTTATTTGGAGAATTTAAGAAGTTGCAATAACACACATGTGACACTTAACTTTTCAAACACACTTAGATGTACATTTTATTTGCAAAACCACGATACTGCAGCAGACTAATAAGTATCTGTGAATTCTGCCTCTGCTGGACTCCTCGTTCTGAAGGATGAAAAGATCTTTTCCTCTCAGCCTTTTCATCTTTGTGTCTTTGTTCCTCCTCAGAATGCATCCAGCCATCTCATCTACGCTGCTGAGAATTTTACACTTCAAGTTTTAGTCATTAATGTTTTTGAGTGAGAATTTCTAATTGACATTCTTTCACGAAAAGTGTCCTTGGAGCATCTTTTTGAAATCCTGGAATGTTTTATGTGGAAAGGTCGTATAAAATATAGAGCTGTGGTTTGTTATTGGGGTTCAATAGACACATTTTCCTCTCTGGATGCCAATTCCGATACACACCTCACTGTGTCGAGCTGACAAATCCATCATATGTATAGTGGAAATGCTCATGCACAACTTTTAAGGTTTGTGAAAATTTAGCTTTTTGTTCTACAAGATCATAGACAGTTATAGAACTTTCCAGTTGATCTGCCACATCTGGCTGATTCTTGATCCACTTAATGAGGTCACTGTAGGGGCTGATAAGGATTTAGGATCAGGCTCCTTTCTTTAGTTTATTAAGACTGTAAATTAAGGTTTTTATTTGTGTCTCATATTGAAATATCATAATTTGAAACAAAATCATTGGCATTTAAGTAAAAAAGGGCAGTTTTGTTACTGTCACTCCATGACATGGCTCTTATAGGACATTATAGGATGACCTTATCTGTGGAGCACATTGATTGTGTGCTAAGGGTATCAGATTATACTATCATACATTGCAAATATTGGACAAAAGGGCCCTTTGATCACACTGTGAAGTCCTTAGAGATCTGCTACATTGCATTTTCAAACACCAGTCTCATGTGAAACTGTTTATATAGGCATTCTCCTTAGGCTCTTTGTGACATGGTGCAGCCAGCACAGGGCGTTGGATTGTCCACTAGAAAAACTACTGCACCACTAAAAAATGTGGATTTTCTGTGTGTATGTGTGATTGGAGAGTATGTCTTCTAGGCATGTAAATGTGCACATGTGTGTTTTTTATGTTTGTTTTGTGATTAATAAAAACCCCTTTTAGGGTCAGGTATTGGAAATTAGCAGTGACTACTATCATCTGGCATCCGTCCCTATCAAATAAACCTTAAAGAAAATGAGAAAGATTATTTAATATCACTTGATGACTAAGCATACAACCCACAATGGAACTGATAAAATGAATTCAAACTCCTCCTTTAGTAAGACATTCTTGTTCCTCCTGTTGAATGTTTGAAATTCACCGTATAAAATGGTGCATGTGCAGAGTCTGATACTATAAGGCTGTTTTCACATTCACTACTGAAAGTGTACATTTTCTCTGCCCTCAATGACAAATCAACCAGATGGGAGGAACGGTGTTGCAGTAAGCGTGTTGCGACATTTCCGGTCACTGGTGGTGCTGTGTGTTACCTCGTGTTGCTAGACTCTGTGGTTTATCTCTGCCATTCACCTTGATTAATAGACAGTAAACTGTTGTCAAACTCATACTCAGCTAAGATTTCAGCTTCTCTTCCTCCTTTCTAAACTATTCAGACGATTCTGTAGTTCCGCTATTTTAGTTTAAGGGATTAGCAATGGCCTCTTGCTCTCCTCTCTCTCCTTCTCCTTCTCCCTCTCCAACTCTCCCTCTCTCCTGTCCTTTGTGCTCCATGTTTAGTTACGACTCTGCCTCCTTTTATGATAGTAGTTCATGTCATTGATGCAGGATGTTGATAGAAATGGAGGCGAGACTTAATGAGTTGGAGTCGCGGCTCCGCACCTTGGCTAGCCCAGTTTATGCTAGTGTAGCTAGCCGTTCCCCTGTAGTCGGTGCGGGCTAACCTAGAGCAGCTCCCAGAGCAGCTGAGAGAGTTCTTTCCCCGGGGAGGGAGACTGTCCAAGACAAGAGGCATAGCCGTAAACAGCAGCCCCCGGTTCACCACCAACCAGTTCACGTTTCTAACAGGTTCTCCCCACTCAGCGACACACCCGCTGAGAAACAGACTGTAGTTATTGGTGACTCTATTTTGAGGAACGTGAAATTAGCGACACCAGCTGCCATAGTTAAGTGCATCCCGGGGGCCAGAGTGGGTGACATCCAGTCTTTTCTGAAACTGCTGGCTAAGGATAATTGTAAATATGGTAAAATTGTTATTCACGTCGGCAGTAACGACACTCGACTTCGCCAGTCGGAGGTCACTGAGATTAATGTGGAGTCGGTGTGTAGTTTTGCAAACAATGTTGGACACTGTAGTTTTCTCTGGCCCCCTCCCCAATCTGACCAGTGATGACATGTATAGCCGCATGTCGTCATTCAATCGCTGGTTGTCGAGGTGGTGTCCCGAAAATAATGTGGGCTACATAGATAACTGGAAGACTTTCTGGGGGAGACCTGGTCTGATTAGGAGAGATGGCGTTCATCCCACTGTGGATGGTGCCGATCTCATATCTAGAAATCTGACAGAATTTACTAGAACGTTAAA
>KV751339.1:10717990-10759986 GCA_001698575.1 Mola mola
TCCCAGCAACTTAGATTTTCACCTAGCCTGGAAAGAAAGCTTAAAAATGTATTAAAAAAAAAAAGCTCTCCGCAATGCTAGAAGCTCGTATTACTCAGCACTAATAGAAAAACAAGAACAACCCCAGTTTTCTCTTCAGCACTGTAGCCAGGCTGACAGAGAGTCATAGCTCAATTGAACCATTGATTCCCTTAGCTCTCAGCAGTAATGATTGTATGGGCTTTTTTACAAATAAAATTATAACATCAGAGAAAGAATTCATCAGCTCTTACCTACATTAGTCAGTAATCTAAATACAGCAACTTTGAATCGACTGCAACGCCTATTTTACATTTGGAGTCGTTTTCATTTCTGAATCTCTCAGAGCTAGCTTCTATAGTTTCATCATCTAAGAACCATCAACTTGTCTTTTACACCCAGTACGGACTAGGCTCCATAAAGAGATTTTTTATTTAATTAACACGTTCATTCTAGATCTGATCAATTTAACCTTATCTTTGGGTTAAGTACCACAGACTTTCAAGATTGCAGTTATCACACATCTACTCAAAAAACCTAATCTTGATCCAGATGTTTTGGCTAATTATAGACCCATATTGAACCTCCCGTTCATTTCTAAAATCATCGAAAAAGCAGTCTCAAACCAATTATGTGACCATCTGCACAGGAATGGCTTGTTTGAAGAGTTTCAGTCAGGATTTAGAGTTCATCACAGCACAGAAACAGCACTGGTTAACGTTACCAATGATATTCTAATGGCTTCAGACAGTGGATCAGCCTCCATACTTGTCCTGTTCGATCTTAGTGCTACATTTGACACCGTTGACCATAATATTTTATTAAAGAGACTGGAACATGAAATTGGGATTAAAGGAACTGCATTAAGATGGTTCAAATCATATTTATCAGATAGATATCAGTTTGTCCATATTAACAATAGCTCCTCTTCACGCACTATAGCTAATCATGGAGTTCCACAGGGTTCGGTACTTGGACCAATCTTTTTCACCCTATATCTGCTTCCTTTAGGCAACATTATCAGGAAGCACAGCATCAATTTTCACTTTTATGCAGATGATACTCAGTTGTAATTATCAATGAAGCCAAATGAAGCTAGTCAGCCAGTCAGACTACTTGCATGTCTTGAAGACATAAAAGTCTGGATGACCTGTAACTTTTTACTTTTAAATTCAGACAAAACTAAAGTTATTGTACTTGGCCCTAAGCACCTCAGAGAAAGTTTATCTGATCCTCTAATCAGTCTGGATGGCATTACTTTGGCCTCCAGTTCCACTGTTAGAAAACTTGGAGTAATTTTTGACCAGGATATGTCTTTTGTCCCTTGCATAAAACAAGTCTCTAGGGCAGCTTTCTTTCACCTATGTAACATTATGAAAATCAGAAACATCCTGTCTCAAGAGGATGCAGAAAAACTAGTCCATGCATTTGTTACTTCCAGACTGGACTACTGTAACTCATTACTATCTGGATGTCCCAACAAATCTGTGAAAGGCCTTCAGTTGATTCAGAATGCTGCTGTGCGAGTATTAACAGGAACTAGAAAAAGGGATCACATTTCTCCTGTGTTAGCTTCTCTTCATTGGATGCCAGTAAAATTCAGACTAGAATTTAAAATCCTTCTGTTAACGTACAAAGCATTTAATGATCAAGTTCATCATATCTCAGAGAGCTCATAGTTCCTTATTGTCCTAGTCGGTAACTTCGCTCTCTAGATGGAGGTCTACTTGTGGTTCCTAGAGTCTCCAAGTGTAAATCGGGAGGCAGATCTTTCAGTTATCAGGGTTCTCTTTTATGGAACCAACTCCCAGTATCGGTCCGGGGGACGGACTCTCTAGGAATTTTCAAGACCAAAAAACTTAAAACTTTTCTACATGACAGAGCCTATAGTTAAAAAGTTTAAGTTAAATTACTTTTTAGTTATGCTGCTATAGGCCTAGACTGCTGGGGGAAGCACCGAGCACCTCTCTCTCTTGTCACTAACCATGTTACCCCGTAGTCTTTGTTTCTCCCCTGTCCTCTCCTCTCTCTCCCTGTCCTCGTCCCGCAGGTGGTGAATCATCGCTACTCCATGTTCCTGCAACACCTTCTGCTGCCATATTTTTATGTACTGCTAATATTATGCATTATCATATGTTCCTGCTTGCATTGGTGTTGAGTATCCTCTCCTTCTGCTCTCATTCTCTCCCTACTCAACTCCGTTTTCCTCTCTCTCTCTCTCTCTCTCTCTCTCTCTCTCTCAACCGGTCGAGGCAGATGGCCGCCCCCCCCTGAGCCTGGTTCTGCCTGAGGTTTCTGCCTCTTAAAGGAAGTTTTTCTTTGCCACTGTCGCCAAGTGCTTGCTCATGGAGCGATTTGTTGGCTCTCTTTAATTCTATAAAGAGTTTGGTCTAGACCTGCTCTATAAGTAAAGTGCCTTGATGCAACTATGTTAGGATTTGGCGCTATATAAATAAATTTGATTTGATTTGATTTGAAATCTGATCTGAAGAGGTGGGAGGCTAAAAACATGACTTGTGACAACACTAATGGTATAGAAGCCAGTTCTGGTGCAATATTCAGCAAGTCTGAAAATGGAATGGAAAATGGAAGACTTCAGTAAACATACGGCATGGACTTTATAGTGAAGCGGTTTAGCAGTTCAACACCATGTCCAATTTACAGCAAAAATGATGAATAATATATTTGAAGGGAAACCATAAAGTTAACGAAAAAATAGAGACAGACATTTTAGGTTCACTTATTGCAGGGGTTCTGCAGCAAGTGCAACTTTGACTCTCTCCTTAAAGATAAGTATCATATGACAGAATGTCAGGACAATGACTGTTATCGTACTGTAACCTGAAACCTTGACTGGGCAACGCAATTTTGCAAAAACTGATGCAAATGTAAAGCAGTTAAGTTTCATGTCTTTGTGTGTATTTGATGCCTCAAAGTTTTGATGTGATTCTGTGTCCTCCTCAGTGCAGACAGGTTTTTTACTTATTTTTTTTTTTGGAGACGGAGTCAACTTCCCAGGAGCTGATGCAGGTAAAATTAGGAGCCAAGAGATCTTAAACATTTGAAGGTTGTTTGTGGACATGAAGAACCGCGTCAGCATATGAAGTTTTATGCTTTTATCTAGTCCATCTAATTTTAGATCTTAAGAATGTTGTTATATTTGTGAAATAATTAAATAAGGGAATAAATAAAGGGGATGGGTCCAGTACACTTTAATTTCAGACCACATAAACTACATTATTTTCAAACAAGTAAATATGAGATGCAACCGCTTCAGATGAACGCCCAGGGAGAGGTATAGAGTCGATAGTAGTACACATGGGGGCTGCTCTCCTGATGTGCATATATGAAGATCTGTATTAGACTTTGCCTCACCTGCTGGCAGGCTTGCCTCCATCCTACACTGCAGAACTCTTTGCACTGCTCGAAAATCAGCAGAATCTCAGCGGACCGAACCCAGATTCACATCTGGCTGCGTCTCCTTTCCTTTCACTTACAGAGCTATGCTTTGACATTTATTTGCACAACGTCCAGTAAAATATTTCGATGTAAAGAAAATATTACTACTTCGTGGCAAGTAGGGCTGCATGATTGCAGTTATTGGAGGAAACTGACATTGCGATAGGGTAAGGTTGTGTGGCGTACTTCTGCCAAAAATAATAGGAAAACATTGCAAATTCATTGCATTCCTGGCTAAACTTTCACAATTTTTTACTAGTAGCCTATCAGTCTGTCTTGAGAGTGATTATTTTGGTTGTTTTCCCATTTAAGATTTCTTTTTTAGACTTTTGCTTTTAGTTTCCACCAGTAGACACACATAGTGATGAAATAGATGAGTGTTGGCCATTTTCCCACTAGGTAGCAGCTGTTCATTTGCGATGTTCTGACTGACTGTTGAGAGAAAAGTCCCACTGTAGGAGGACTGCCCAACTCACTTGTGCGAGGGCCTGACAAGCCTGAACTGCAACAAAGCAGCAGCAGAGTGGAGAGATGTTTGACACTGGAGTGTCTGAGACATCCGACCACGGGGAACAAAAGCAGAGCAAGGTTATATTACATAAATATCTGCACTCACATGACACCAAACATTGTTATTAATGTATGTTTATTATACAAGTGTTTAATATATCTGATTCCAAACATTGAATATGTATTTCTTGTTGATTAACTAGTTCAAAATGCACTATAGTTTTATTTAATATCTGGTAACAGAACACAACAGGCAAAGTCTATACACTGTACAGATAGGTCCACCTCATCAGGTGTCCCTAGTGCTTACATTGGCCACTTACAAGTTTAAGGCTATTATTTTATATTTATTCTTACGTTTAGCACCTGGGAGTTTGACTAATCCTGACCATTCCTTAAGGACGCTGTACATTAAGCTGCACCTTACTGTTCGCTTGCCCAGTAAATAAGACAAACCATAGATACAACACAGTAAGTCTGCTCCTGTTATAGAACCTTTGACTCAGCTATGAGCAGGAAAGTTGGCCAGATTCAGCGTCAATAACACAAACAGTAAATATAACTTGACTGTATGTTTGAAAAGATTATTCATCCATCCAACCATTGCACCAAGATCAACAAACAGATTTTATCAAACAAACAACGCTGATTGTGTGTACTTGCAGATTGTTTGTAAACAGTTGCCATCCTGTGTTGACGTTGAGGGACTGTGGAACAGCGCTCACTGTTTTTCAGATTTTTGTCATGGCGGTCTAATTTATTTCTGTTTTAGACAGGGTTTCTGCAGCCAGTGCATTAATTAAGAACAATTAACAGACACTTTTACTGGCACTACTTAGTAGGTGTGTTTAATCAGGTATTAATGAACACACTGCAACCAATCAGAATTGACTACTTGCTGAGACCATGAAATAAACAGGACTAACTTAAAGGAAAATTATGGGATTTGTTTGAAACCAGCTGAAACTGAACATCGAGGGGGTTTGTTTCAGAATTTTTAAAGCAATACCTGCTTTTAACACACATAAAAATAGAATACAAATATTTACAGCAAAAGTAAAAGGTCACTCAAATGACTTTTCTTATTTGTGCGGAAAGGCGGCAAGAAGAGTGTGCTTTAAACTTAAAGCACAGAGTTTTAGGTAATAAACAAAGATATGACCATCCTAAGGATGTACAGTTCAGGTACACCAGTCTGTAAAGATCGTCCTGTTCATCTCTACAGAAGTGTCAGGTGTCCTGTCTGTCTCTTCAGCCAGGGAAGCGTGGCGTGGTCCTCTCCCTGTCGCAGCTGGCGTCCACACGCAGCCCTGCTGAAACACAGGCAATGCTGTTATTATTGACTAATACTGAGGGAAGACGATCTAAAACTCATCAAGGAGAGAGGCACTCAGGCATCTACTATTACATCTGCAAACATTTAACACAGGTTTGGTTATACTGCATATGGACATTTAAAGGTGTATTTACGACAGTGTTACCAAAATAAATCTCCTCATGGCTATTCGAGCCCTAACACTAGACCTAAAAATTAAAATGTACTGTAATTCTTTACCAAAAGAACAATCCAGCTGCATAATTATGTCAGTGGGTTCCATTCTTTTGTCACCAATCCCTTGTTGCACATCTTATTGCTTTGATCGGTCAATATTCCCGCTCTACCATGATCATTAAATTTGTTCACAATCATTTGGTTCACATAATCATCTAAATTTTAAAATATTCTACTTGGCAGAAATGCATTATGAAACTGCTTGATTAGTCCTTTATTAACCTCTTAGCTGTAGTGAGTTCATTATTGCTTAATTACAGGTTTTCATGTTTACCAGTTTGTCTCTCCTCAGTCTGATGAGAATGTTTAGGCTTTATAACAGGGCTGAAGATGATTTCTTCATTAGCTTTACATCTTTGCGCAATCAGCTGGGCTTTTTGTCTCGCTCTGGTAGTCTTCTCTGGAACAGGCGGTGGTATTTTGCGTGCTCGATGGGGCGCCCTCTCCTCTCTTTCATTCGACCCTCTGGTGACGTCATCGGTCTCGTCTGGAAGAGCGACCGGGTTGAGACGCAGAGCTCTGAGCTCCTCCAGCGTCACCAGGGACAGAGGCCTTGCTAGAGATCCTAGGAAGGCTGAGGAGTCTGAGTGGTGGCGACGGAACGGTTTGGGTCTGAGGGAGGGGTTTGTTTTAGGGTATGGATCTGCATTAAGAGCGTTGACTAGTCGAGATCGAGGCACAGGACTGGTTTTAGGGTCTGGCAGGATGACAGGTAGGGGGACTGGCAGGGAAAGCCTTTTAGCCTGGCAGAAGGAGGGGCTGGACTGGTGACGCAGCTTCCAGCCTAGAGGGTCAGGGCCGGTAATGACGGACGTCTGGACAGGTGGAGGAGAGGAGGAATAGAAGTACCTGTGACTTGGTGAGTGGCAGATCCCAATGGGTGGGCAAGAGTAGCGCTTGACTGAAGAACGGGATGTTGTTTTAGCATGGGGGTGAGACACGCTGCGCTGGGGTGGCTGTGGCTCCTTCTTGTTCTTCCTCACAACGATGACGGGGGTGGTTCCATGCGTGCAAAAGTCAGTTGACCACCGCCGCTGATGAGAGCGGGATGCTACACTGGAAATGGACGCTGTCGAGAAAGAAGGCTTTCTGAGCTCCTCCCTATTTGTGGGGACATGTCCCACACCTTGTCTGACGCTCATGCAATTAGCACCTGTTTCGTTTTTACTCATCTGGTCACGCTGAGCATAGCTTCCACTGGCAGATGCTGGACAAACAGACGGACATCCATTCATCGTTCTTGAAGGGGCGTGAGCTCAGTGTTTGTCTGGTTCGGGGAGCAGAACTAACCCTGTGCAAAGAACTGCGGAACATGAGAAAGGGAAGGGGGGTACATTTTTGAAAAATGAACACAGGGTACCCAATCTGGATTCAAATTTTCTTTTCACAACAGATATTACAGTAACTTATCAGTTATGTTAAAGCACCAGTTTTCATTTAAAAATTCGATTATTAGATATAGTTAGACCATGAAATATTCTTCCAATAATCATTAAAGTGACTCAGTAATTTCCTGTGCAGCCATACAAACGTCCAAATGTTTCATTTTTTTCATTCATGAATGAAAAAAATGATAAGATTCAGGGCTTGACTGCTATAAATTTACTTGGTCTGGCATGTTTAGCATCTGTAGGCTAACACTAGCTAGGAAACAAAGTTAAATTATTTTATCATTCATACATAATCTTACTTTAATTTGTGGTATTAAAGTGGTCAGTTTGATTAAATATCGCACTTATTGAAAAAGTAAAAACAAAAAAAATGATTCCAAAAATATTGAGATATTGTGTAAAAAAAAAAAAAAAAAAAAAAAAAAAAAAGCAAATGCTGAAGTAATAATATCCTTATTACATGTAGTAATATTTTTTACACAATCATGTTTGTTAAGACGGTGAACCTCGGCCAAAGACACAAACACTCTTTTAAGGATGTCCCTTTCATATCCATTTATGATGTCGTCACCACCAATTAAACCTGTTTAGCTGTTGAATGTTCCAATCAGGTGTCTTTCAGTAATCTGCAAGTTTTTTTCGTCTCCTGATACAACTTGTTGCTGCCATAAATTAACCATAAGCATATATTTACATAACTCAACAAACTTTATGTGGCACAATGTTTAATATATTGCTCTTGTACTATTTCCAATGGAGGTTATGTCAAAAATAACTAGCACATCAAATTGTATTTACTTTGCACATCTCAACTTTTTTAAATAAAAAACTTCCCCTGAGAAACAATAACTATCAACGTATTTCCTTAAAACCTCAATTTTTTTGGATCCAAACATTTAAAAAATGATCACTGCCACAAAGTGAATACTTTTGTGTCCAATATATGAATCTACAATGTGAAATATTTTTACCTGCAGAGCTTCGTTGTTCTCAGTTCCCATCCAGTCTGAACTAATCTGTCCAACATCTTTCTCAATGTCACTGTCTCCACCCAGCGGTCCACCCCTCATACGACCACAGCTTCCTCAAACCAACGCCCAGTACCAACAGTCACAGTTTCACATCACCAGCTGGATTTCACAATAGCATGAAGTAAGAGGTTTACGGTAGAAATAAACATTTGTTCATGGGAGACAATAGCTGTGCTTTCCACTCAGACTGCTTTTGTTTCTATAAAGGGTGACAGTTCTGCGTGAGAGTTCAGTTCAAGTGAGCCATAATTACAGATAAACACCAATTAGACATTTGCATTCCAGTCTGTCATGATTAACTACTTTCTTCTTTGGAAACTCGGCCGCGGGGAGAATATTTTCAATCTCCCTCTGGTGTCTCTGTTGGTCGATCTGCTGCATCCGGACTGAAATAGCAGGAGAACTAGTGGATAGATAACGATGAAACCATTTACAAATATTCATGATCTCCAAAGGATCAACTGGACTGACTTTGGCGATCCCCTGCCTTTTCCCAAAAGCCATTTTAAGATTTGTGGTTTTGAGTGCGTCTGCAGCCGTTGGAGGGATTGCCATGAGATTTAGTTGTATACCTTCACATTCCCCCCCGGCAGGACATCATTTCTTGAGAACTTCTTATTAACAACAAAAACATAAAGAGAACACTTATTGCTCCCATTTTACGGGAAGTGAATGAAAGATTCAAGAGTTTTAATGCAAACAAACAACTTACTTCTCTCAAAAGTATGTGTGTTTGTTTGTAAGCACTGCTCCTTTGATAATCCATCCATCGAACAAGCATGGGACAACAGGTGTGTTTTGGATCGTACACAATAAAATGCCACTCTAAAACCTGCAGTTTCATCTCACAATGCAAAACCACTAAACGTTCATTTCACTAGCACAGGTGATGTCAATGTTATTCAAACTGCAATTTTTCGCTGTAACTGACTTTGGTTGGTAAAATTGCTACTCTTTATAGAAACATTGTCTTCACAGACAAATCCTGGTTTACGCCTTTGACATACAGTAAATACAGATGGACAATGAACTGCTACTTCTTCCCATTGTACAACAATATAGCCAAAATAAATCCGGGATATGAGTGCGGTTTTATGTTGTTTGGGTTCTCTTTATAGACGGACAACGATTCTTAAAGTGTGTTCTCTTTTCACATGATGTTGCGATGTTGTGACGCGTTTTATCAATTGTTCTCATGTGGGTTTGGCCCCACTTTGTCACTTTTTTTTTTTTTTTTGCTAAAGGACATTCCTGTTGCTCCAATATTTTTTTTATTTGCATTTTAGTTGGAGCATTTCATACATGATGTCACATTGTCAGATATACCAAAAACATCAATATTTCCATTGGAGACAACAGGAACTTGTTTGGACTCTTGAGTGCTGCTATTTGCACTGGTTACGTCATTCGAAGCCAGAATCTACGCAGTCATGACCTGAGAACAGAGGTCAGCTGTCTATCATGATGTTTCACTCCGTTTTCTATCATCGAATAATTAGTTTAAAATAACCAAATCAGAAAAATGAACCATCAGTTTGATAAGTACTGCCTTACATGACAGAAACCATCTATGGTAAAATTTATCTTTGAGTTTTTAGTTCGGCCCAAATCCTGTTTGATATAATTAAAGAGGAGGGGTCTGTGAGCAACAGTGCATCCCACCATCAGATGGAAATCAAGAAGTTCTGTCTTCACTTTTGGGGAGCTTTCATGTCATCCGTCTTTATTTACAGCCAGTGGTTTGCACTGTACCAGATGAATGGCAGATAGCATCTATGGATCCATGTGGGCGAGTGTCAGGCCTTGTGAATTCAATTGTTGACTACCTAAAGACTAAATCAATATTTTAGAGTGGCCTTCAATTTTATAATTAATCATGTTTAATCAGCAACTTGATATGCCACACCTGTCAGGAAGATGGAGCAGCTATGCAAATTAGGAAGGCGACATTATCTGATGCCAACACGGTCTGTAGTTGTTTTGACAGAACTTGGCATTATTTACTCTATTTTGATCTTCTTTGTTCTTTAAATGCTGCATGGTTGTACACAACGTGTAGACCTCTGATGGCTGTCACATGTAGACATGCGCACGTGTCTTCCTGCTAACGCGTGATCTCTTAATGCTCCATGTCGGCCCAGAGTCCTTTGAAGTTTGATTGCTTTCAGCTCAGAAGCTCCCTGCCTTCTCTCACTCACCCCGTAAATCCACCCACAACGCGATGCCTCTGCAAGGCGCGAGAGTAATTGGTATGTTTGCATGCTGTCGAGAGTCGGGGCTGCCAGGTGAGGGCTTGGTGCATTAATCTCTGCGTAATGGAGTGATGTAAAGCTCCGGTGGAGGGAAGGCCAAATACAGTAAACCTGCAGATGAGGGGTGCGATTCCAACTGATCTGAGTGGTGTTCCTTTAATGATACACAGAGAAAGATGGAGGACTGAGGATGGAAATCTGCGCTATTGTACATGTGTGTGAGTGTGGGAGAGACCTGACCTTCTTCTCAGTGGTTTGTTCAGTAGCAATTAAAACAATGTTTACCTCTGCTGATACCTTTACTCCCCACAAGTCAGGACGATCAATATGTGCTTATCAATGTTTGAAATGATAACAGCGGTTGTTGTCTTTTTAGTTGGGCCTAGTAGAAAATTGCTGCAAAACATATTAGATTTATTTTATTTGACATGAACCTAAAATAAATCCTTACTTCTGGACACAGTAGGGGAAATTGTTAATAATGGAAAGAATAGGAGCTGTGAAGTAATGCAAGATTTCAGAAGTCAGTTGGGTATAATGTCGAAAGAGACGGATGACGGTTTCATAATGTATTTCCTCTCAGAAGTTGACAGAGAGATTTACTCCCTATAGGTAAGCAGAGAAAGTGGCTCAGCAGTGATGCAGAGTACAGCTCTGTGGAAGATGGAGAGATTTGAAGCCTGATCTCCTTTGGTTTGCTAGCAAAGTGATTAAAGAAACTCTTCATATTGTTTTTCGAGTAATCTGAAGTACAAAACCTTGTTTTAAAGGATAAAAAAATAAAGGTTTAATCTGTATAATACTGTAATAGTTCTATGCAGTTACAAATCATTGGTAATTTATAGTTCTCTGGATGTCATTCATCTGTAAGCTAGATGCCTGAACACAAGGCTAAAATGAATGGAGTGACAACATTAAATGCACCTAAGTGCCATCTTAGGTACAAAAGTTGAGTTAATATGAAAAATAAGACACATTTATTAAGCAACCACTCCTGAAATGTTTGGATATAAACTAAGCTGAGTCACAGTAGCTCTGTAAGTTTCTCACCTAAGTTTCTTGCCTCTCGTTATAGTTCAACAAATAAGATACATCTTAGAATGAATCGCAGTTTTATGCTGGTGTGACCAGGCAGGAATG
This sequence comes from Mola mola, assembly GCA_001698575.1. Lineage (NCBI taxonomy): Eukaryota > Metazoa > Chordata > Actinopteri > Tetraodontiformes > Molidae > Mola > Mola mola. The sequence goes on from KV751339.1 coordinate 10,729,344, forward strand.
ACCCATCAATCAGTCCAATAATGTACTTTTTTTTTTTTTAAATTTTACATCTTAATCTCTTATGTTATTCTGCAAATTAAACCATTATGTTTGCGGTAGCATCTTTCTACCTGGTTGACCTTGACATGACTCCCACAGGTTTCTGGCCTTTAAAATCTGATGGAACTCCTCATAAAAAGCAGTAAAAAGGAGTCATGTGACTAAGCTTTCATGTGAGAAAATCCAAATGTTTTGCAATGTTGCAAGGAAGGCTACGTGAAAAGAGCATGATGTAATCATATTCTGGAATGATAATATTCATATTATTTGTAGACTTTTCTGTCTAAGAATGTTTTTCTTCTTTCCGTCTTCCTGTCCATCACTGACATGCTCGTGAAAGATCTACTCTCCTCTTATGCCACAGCAGAATAACCTTCCTGCCTCTTTCTATCGGTGGAGGTGTTTTGACACAGCCTTGAACCACCAGAGTGGTTGTTGCGTAAGCTCTCCATTTCATCACGCCTTTCTCCATTTTCCTCTCACTCTTATCCGAGCTTATTAGCAGCATCTCAGAAAAGCCAACTGTCCTTCACATAGCCTGTGAATGAAAACTTAGGCCGGCTGGAAAGTTAATTCAAATCCTGTGATCTCCTGCGGATCTTTAGTTAGTTTTTTGGGTTTATCACCTTTGTCTTACCAATGTGGTGTATATTCAAGGGTTTTTTTAAATTATTTAATATGATGAAAGTGGGGTGAAACATCATGACTGACAGATGAGCTCCCGTGTGGGTGGGCAGGTGTTCGGGTGCATGCAATCTTTAAAACATCTATATTATGATTATGTATAATTCATACAGTGGCCCATCTTGTACTGTAACGGGTGTGAGAGTGGACCCAAGAACAGCACAAATCTAGACCGGCACAGTTCGGAACTTTATTTACAATGTTCACGAGTCCAAACAGACGACAATCAGGAAGCCTGGTCGGCGAGCACAGTCCAAGTTTAGAATGGGGCAGGAGTCTCCAGAGAGGGAGTCCGGGCAGACAGCAGGCAGACAGGGATCGAGCAGATGCAAAGTCCAAAGACAGAAGGCAGGTCAGGTTACCGGGGCAGAAGGCAGGTCAGATACCAGGAGATCCGTCCGGAACAGAGTGCTGGAGAGTAGTGCATGACGCGATGACAATTTGAGTGTGGAGGAGCTGGTTAAGAGCCGACTGGGGGGGAACAGGTGAGTCTAATGATTTCGATTAGGGCAGGTAGGTAGAGTGGGTTGGTAGAGGAAAAAACCAGGAGTGGACCGTGACACATCTCTTTATCTGTGTGGGAACAAATAAAGCAGAAAAGTTAAATCATGCAGACCAAACACCCCACAGAGGCAATTGAGTGCTTTTTGACTAAGCCGGGAGACTACTGAGCAAATGGAAGAAGCTTGATGGATGCAGATGGAGGAAGAGAGCAAATCGGTGAAGAGGGGAAGACAGTAAACTGCAGCCAGTAAAGAATAAATGAATTTCTCATTCTCTGTAGCTTCATCCATCTCCTCTCTTATCACCATGTCCAGTCCCTCTTCTCTATCGTCCACGTTTCCTCGGTACTCTGGATTCCTTCACCACTCTGTCCTCTCTTTCCATCTCCAGGCATGGCTGACTGAGATCCATGAGTACGCCCAGCAGGACGTGGTCGTCATGCTGCTGGGCAACAAGGTAAGATCCTTGTTGGCAACACTGGGACATGGATTGACAGATGGACACAAAGGGGGGGGAGGAGGCCTGGTAGAGGGACGTATTGCCGGAGCCCGAATGAATTTTAAATGTGTCTGGAAGCAGGGAAAGACATGAACTTCCTTTGCTGACTGGATGTTCCAGTGTCATAAACTTGTTAGCTTGAATGATTAACTCTTTATAGGTCAAGCGACCGTTTTTGGTAACTTCCACACATGTTACAATCCCCCATCCCTACTCCCCCTGAGTGAGATCAGAAACAAATGGTCTTCACCCAGCCAATCAGCAAAGATCACCCTATGACACGGTACATGTCATTGTGGCCTTTGACCAATCAGCAGAGGCATGGAACACATGCAACATCGTCTTTTCTCTGAAAACAGAAAAGATGATAATTTGGCTGCACTCGCAACAGAAATGATCGTTAAGCAATGACTCCCCAAACTGCATAACGGAAGTCACATTAACAAGCTTGCTACATACCTGACTAAAATTAACTTGTATTGTGATGTTATGCAAGCTACGGAATATTGTTTGGGAATTCAGTTTAAGACATTAACTTGACATGAAATGCCAGTGATGACCTTTTTCTGGGGGAATACAAGTTGTCCTTTTAGTTCTGTGGAACTTAGCATCTTCACCATTGCCTTTATGCTGCATTCATGTCATGTCGGAATATTGGAATAATAACAGTTTTAGAACCACATTGCAGATTTTTTTTAAAATTTTTTTTATTTTAAGAATAACTTCATAGATTTACGAGAATATCTTACTAGAAAAAAAGTCAAAATCTCACAAGAAAAAAATAATTTTTACAAGAATAAAGTTGTAATTCTACAAGATTGTATTCAGGTGAAAAGAACCAAAACAGACAGGTCCTTGGACAGCCTCCGTCCCTCACAGCCACTATCCCTATTTAGTCCTCCAAAAAAGATTCCCACGAAGTCATGTGGTCCTTTCTTTGAAATAATAAACACAGATTCTCTTTAAAGTCCTGATACTGATGATGTGTTGCTGATATGCCAAAAGACTAAGAATTTCCTTTTTGTGAAACCTATACTGAAATACAACTTAAAGTTCTCCACGTCCCTCATTATGGCGCAGGGGATTGTTCTTCTGATGTACGTCTTCTAAAGCAACTGACTAAAATTACAGGGTTTTTTTTCTCATAAATTTGCAGTTTTATTATAACATTTTAAGTTTATTCCTGTAACGTTTTTTTCTCAATGTGGCCCTAATATTACATCATGGAATAACAACTATCCCACTGGGAACATTTTCATGAGCGTCCTCTCATGTCAAAAAAAACAACTCAGCAACGGAGATATTTTTATAGTACAATTACTGACTTGACATCAAATGCATAAACAAGGCAAAATTGACTGGTTAATGGTAAAAAGCTTTTGTATTTATTTACCTATTGAATATCATTTTTTGATCACATGTAATGTGGTATTAAAGTTAAGTGCTATCCATGTACTATAGTTAGAAGTCCATTAAAGCTATTTTAATCTATACTGGTTCCACCTTATCCCGTTCCTTTGCCCTTTTTATCAGGAATAAATTGAAAACTGATACCAACCACTTGTTTCAGCTCTCTTAGCTTCTAAAGTGCAGCCCATCTTTTTTGAAGCTTTCGTGACAATCCCACTTTATGACCTCAGTGCACATGAACACAATGAAGTCAGATGACCGACTTCCCAACTCCGACCTTCCAGCATCACATGAATGCAGCAACATATAGCCCTCATCAACCCCTTTTCCAGTCACAGATTGAATAAATTCAGTTTACACAACCTACAGTGTATAAACCAAAGTGCATTAATAGCAGCTAACTGGTAAACACATTTCATGTAATGAAATGAAACATTTCATTCAAGGATTTAATGAGCAAATTAAAAGCAGCAAGTTTCGTATACTAGGTTTTGTGTAAAATTCAGAAATTTAGAGTCGGCCCAGAGAGTCATTTATCTCAGGCATTGCTGGACACCAAAGTAAGGCTAAATAAAATTTGAATATTATAACGCTGCTTCTGTTTCCCCTCGTCTTTTAAATGTGAGTAGAAAACTCACCATTTTCATTTATATGACAGCACGATATATTTTGCTTTTTGGTTTGACTCTTATATCCAAATGCTCGTTTAGGAGAGTTAGTTAAGGAATTTGAAACAAAAGCTTTTTAAAACAGGTTAAGTTGGCTACATGTATGTAGTATATCACCCTGCAGACACCATGGGACTGGAGTTTGGGATATGATCCGCAGCTTCTAACTGGATACTGTCTGTCCATTGTGTTCCAGGCGGAATCCTCACATAATAGGGTGGTGAAGCGAGAGGAGGGAGAGAAACTGGCAAAGGTGAACTTCATAAACATGCACATACACACTCAATTTGGCACATTCAACAAGGACAAAAGACATATTTTAGTGAATCTGCCCACACAGCCCGTCAGACCGTCAGACTCCCCTTGTGTAGCTGCTGCATCTTGATTAACGTTTGCAATTACGCATTCACATAATGCTGTTATTTTTGAACGAATGACAGCAGCTCGCTTACTTAATTTTCCAGGATGTTTCGCTTAAATACAGTAACCTCAGAAATGCCTGTTAGAGTGAATATGAATGCGAGTGGTGATGAGAAGTGTGGCAGAGGCACTGCAGCTGTCAAAATAGAGACACATACATTGGGAATATTGATGCACACACACACACTGAATGATATTAGCGACCCCTGAGGGCATCTTTCTTTTCTTTCTTCTAAATTACAACAAAGGGAGAAATATTTTTGAAAGTGCCCAATTCTCAGTACCCATGAAAGCTATTTTGGAACTCTTGGTATTGATCAACCCTCTCAGTCCTTTTCAAGTCTGTTAAAACCACAAACTAAATCATCAATCAACTTTTTTTTCCCTCTAAGGCGCTTTTTGTGCACACACCCACACAGCTCTAGTAAGAGATGTTGTTCTGTGCAGGAGTTTGGAGTGCCCTTCATGGAGACCAGCGCTAAATCTGGACTGAACGTGGAACTGGCCTTCACCGCAGTGGCCAAGTGAGTCACATTTACCCAACACTCCAAGATGGAGAGCACAGCAATGTGCCTGTGGCTGAAAAGTAACTTTCAGGGACAACGCAGAGGTTTTCAAAGTTTGTGTGCTCTCTTATAGAGTGATGAGAACATTTAAAAAGATCTAGACCAATAGTTTAGGTGTTTTGTGAGCTTTTGTGAGCTGACGTATCCCAGACAGAAGCTTTCTTGTGCTGGTGATGTCATTTGGAGAGCTAAGGTATCAAGTTCCTACCCAAACACCTGCCCATTCTATCACAAACAGAAGTCAGCCATCAATCTTGATGTTTCATCCTGTTTTTGTGGCATCAAAAGCCTAAGTTCAAATCCAAACTGACCAGAAAAATGAACACTTAAAGAAACATCAGAGTGATAAGAACATAAATTGACAAAGAAAATGTATTTGAGGAGTACTTTGAGTTTTTAGTTTGGCCCAAGTTCTACCTGAAGTATTGGAGGAGGAGGGGTGTATGAGCTATACTGGAGCCAGCCACCAGGGGGTGATCCAGATGCTTTGGCTCTACTTTTGCGGGGGCTCCCAGGTCATCCATCTTTATATATAGTCTATGGGCGTAAATCACTGTGTTGCCAGCTTGCCATCTGCTTTCCTTTTTTGGTGTGTCTTACATCGGCGGCATCGCATTTTCCTCATTTGCGCTTTCTTCCGCCAGTTAAACATGTTGAATCATCATCAAGTTGGGCAGTGAGAGCAATCACCCTAATTTGCTGTTCAGCATACGAAATGAGTGCAAGAAAATAGTCAGAAGTGACGAAAACATTTTTTTAGACATTTTACTATGCCTCTTCTCTTCTTATTTCACGACCAAAAGGCCAAGAGCTGACACCACCCGAGCCATTCACATCTTCTTATCAGCCATACTGAACAAGCAATTGCGAGTCCTTCAAAAATAACAATTCAAATACTATTTCATTTATGCGTATTACCCGCAAATCCATCTTCTGGTTCCGCTTTTTGACTGACATTGATGTGGACATTACCGCCCCCATGTGGTCCACTGAATCACATCCTCACACAGGAGCAGATGATTCCCGGTTGGCAGTCTGCTGATGTCTACCTACTGTCTGTCTACTGTGACATCTTGTGTACATCATGAACAGTGCCAATTGTATTAAAACATCAATCATCCACCATTCCTGTTGTAAGGCGGCCAATCTCATCCTCTGCTTGAAGGCTAAGAGGCTTCCAGATCTCTCATTGTCCTCATAATTTTAGAGACAATTCGTCAACATCGTGCCGCTCCGTCGTTCTGCCTTGCCAGCTCACAGCTTCTATACATATGCTGATTCACCACTGTTCTGTAGCCAGTCCTGTTTTAAACAAAGGCTATATTCCCCCTACCTGCATTAAAACAGAACCAGCACTTTCAGGGGTCGGCAAACTTTAGATAGATGTAACCGGCATTTCTGAGCCAGATGACAGATTTTGATGACACTAGCTACTTTTAGCATGTTCCAGATAAAGTCACAAGGTAGCGTGCTACAGATCTGCTTGCTGGAATTTGTATTTACTCGTTGTGCACTTGTGCTCTTGCATATTTTGTTTAAAATGCAAGGTGGCTGATGCTCAGGCCTCAAAAACCAAGAGTTTGGTAATGATAGAAGATAGGAGAGTTATCTGTTGGCATGATGCACATTTGCGTTTGTTCCCTTCGGCACATGGTATGAAAATAGGAAATGCCAAACTGACAAATATTTAAGTGAAACAGTTACCATTTTATACTATTTTTAGTGCATGTTTTACTAAAATGTGTAGAGTTGGACAGTTGTGTATTAGCGGTTTCAAATCCGTTGCCTTGTTATGGCAACAGGCTGGCGTGATGAAATGCTGACAAGAATAGCACGGCAATCTGACAAACACAACACTCGGCAGATACAGAAAATCAGACCAACTCTTTTCCTGTTGCTGTTTGAGCCCGTGTCGCCACCTTTTCAGTCTTTGCATCCCTTTCTTTCTTTGTTCGCTTCTCTTTTGTCAGTTCTATTCAGATTTCTTCCATTTTCTCATCCAATCCACCGCATCATGTTTCAGCTCAATCCACTTTCTTTGCACACAAGTCTAACACGTATTAAGGGGCAAAAAAACAAACAAATTTGATTAACATGGAGGCTTTGACAGTGCAATGACGACAAAATATGATTCAATCGTGCAGTATTTATTAACTGATTATTTATTCATTTGCAGTTGGCAAGTATTTGGACAGTGACAATTTTTGATATTTTCCCTCTGCACCACAGAAACATTTTTGTTTCACAATCAAGATGTGATTGAAATGTAGACTCAGTTTTCATCTGAGGGTGTAGAGGTTTTAATTTGGCTTTTTGGTAGGTTTGAAGTAAAGTATTCTGTGTTTTAGAATGCTGTCACGACTGAAAAGTCCATACCAATGTCCAAACCAAGAAGAATATTTTTGTTAAATTTATACATTTGATCTGGTTGGGTTTGCTTTCACATTCACTACCCAACTAATATTGACTGTGTGTTCCAATACTTGATATTGATTGACATAGGATAGGAATAGGAATAGCTCTTTCACTGGAAGAAGTACTGGCTTTTTAGTGTCAATCGTGGTGCAGGGGTGGTTTTACACCTGTAATTTTGATTCAGATCAAACTGCAGACTGTATAAGACGGAGGTGAAAGCATGTTGATCGCCCCCCAGTGGCTCGCTCCAGTATGGGTCCTAAACTCCTCTATGATTACCTCTGCCATACTTTTGCTGATGTTTTTTTGGTTTGTTAGTTACAATTAAACACAAAAACTACTGAAGGAATTTGGATGAAATTTACAGGATAGGTTGGCATTGGGGAAAGGACAGACTGATTAGATATTGGTGGTGATCCAAGTCACTGAAGTGAAGTGAAGGAAATTTTGCTTCCATGAAAACTTATGAATACATCAGCCCAAAGCCACAAACTATGTTATGAGTGTCAAGGAAATTAAATATTACAATAACAGTGGGCTGGGAGAATGTATTGCAGAGGCATTGGCATGTGGGGGAGATTTTCATCCTTGTTGGATGTCTGCGCTCTCTGAGTGCTTTCTAGTTTAAGTTAGGACTTAAGCCCAACTCAAACGAAAAGTCCTTCTCAAATGAAGTTTTCCAATAGAGGGTTTCTGTCATTTTAGGTGTTTCTTATCATGATGATGTATATTCAACTGTTCTTGCTTGCTGTTGGGCAGGCGTGTTTATAGGCGGAAACTCTATACTGCAGCTCTGCTTTCTGGTCACCACTGCACAGACTCTGACTGTACAATTTTGCTTCATTTCTGTGCAATAGGAGGAAGTGGTGACACAGCTAATGATGAAACAATTTGAAGCCAATTTCAAAGGCTGCGCCACAAAAACACCTGTTTAATAAACAAAATCACTCGGTTTCCTCCTGCTATAAGCAACCACCTTTAAGTTAGAAGGTGCAGTTAGAGCAGCCTGGATTTTATCCACCATCATTTGTGCAGCAAATGAGAATCAACCACACTGAGCATTTGGTTCACCTCAGTGAAAATGTTCTTGAGATATTCTATGCAAGTTAAATTTTGCTCTATCGCCACCTACTGGTACCAGAGCAGAAATCCTCGTTTGTTTCTTTCAGAGAATTGAAGCACAGGACCATGAAGGAGCCTGCCGAGCCAAAGTTTCAACTGAAGGAGTACGTCGACAAAGAAATGAGGACTGCTGGTTGCTGCCACTCGTAGACCACATTCCAACGTGTGTGTGTTTTTTGGGTGTTTGCGAGAGAGAAAGCAAGTATGTTCTGCCAGAGTATAATACCTGCCTGAATCGGTGTGTCGGGAAATGATCATGAAATTCATGGCAAATTTGCTCTCTCTCCCAGCCCACCTTTCCTCTGCAACTATGAATGTAATATAATTACTATCTACGTGATTGCACATGCACATGCATGTACAGACACCGTCTCACATGTGTTTGTAAGCCTGTTCAACCCATCTTACAACAAGTGTGTTTAACATATTTAAAATGTCATTTTGATTTTGTTGTCTGAACGCTTTGTAGTTTGTTAATGCCTGTCTTATTGAAACAAAAGAATATAGGCAGAAATATGTTGGCTATTAAATCAACCACTCTTGTTAAATAGGATAGCTTATATATAATTGTTCAGATACAGTATTGGACCTGATGTGGGTTGTCAAATGGCACTGTGTGCTGTTTATAGAGGATATCATACGAGAAGCATTTTAATACTTGTACTTGTGTCCACCGAGGTGTCTGTGAAAGCTAATTTGATTTGTTTGCCTTTTATATGCACATTGTTGAGTTTGAGTTTGAAGCTGCTATGTGAAGCTTTCCCAACACTCACCCCCTTGGTAATGACTAGACCATGTTAAATGTAAGAAAACAAGCAAGAGCATCAGCAAAGAGACTAGCCTCAACTCTACCTTGTACAGATTTTGTATATATTGTAACTGTTATTTGCTTTATGGCATGAGAAAGAAAGTAGATATCCACCCTTATTAGCTTATTTTTACTGCTCAGTCCCTTTGGAGGTTCAGGAAGAAAAAGAAAAACAAGGAGCAGGGATGAATAACAACATCTAGCAACATCAGCAGGGTTTTTTTGAAATGTGGTCTACACTATATATAGGGTACAAAACTCAAACTCTTACCCTACTGTCATACTTCCCATTGGTACTCAGAGTTGGTCTGCTGATACAATAAACAAACCAACTCTTGTTAAAGCCAAATGGCTTTACAAGATTGACAATATTGATTTATTATTAAATAGATCTACTCTTCTGAAAGTGCTCAAAATAAACCTGGTAAGTGGACCCAAAGTTTTTGTAGTTTGTTATTCCAAATTGAATGTTGCCGGTTTGAAGTAGAGGATATCTGGTCTTCTCCACTTTTTGTATGTGCACAGTGACTTTCTAACTCTACAGCTTAATGTGTAAATGTTAACTACATCTTGATGTCACTACTTTTCCAGCTTTAATTATAGTGGCTATAGCAAGCAGACAACAGCCACATTGGGCATGAACACAGCGAAAAGTCGTAAAAGATCCAATCTTGCGGTTTGTTTCAATCAGGATCACATATTGCTGAAAATTCATGCAAGTGTGAGGTTTGTTTAATCAAGACAAAGGTTTAACTTGACTAATTGCTGCGACCCGTTCTCCTCTCACATTGTCACATAACAGTGTTTTTTTCATATGCCCTTCACGTCTTATCCAGGCAGGCAAGGTGCAATTAGCCATCCTGGTCCAGTTTGGCTTCTGTGGCTGATTCACTAAGCTGTTTCTGGTCAGTGCAAGGGCCTGGTGATCCTTTATACACAAAGTTTATATTACTTTGCCTAAGTTTAGGCACAAGACAACAAACAAAACAAAGTTACTCTTAGGAGTTAGTTAGTTTGACCCTTACCAACTTATGCTGCACCATGGCCTCAACCAAGAGAAGGTGTAAAAGAACTGGCATATAGCTTTGGATGGAGATCTGTGGCGATATCATGTGGAGTCATCTGCAGTACAAATAGAGGACTCCAGTGTAAATGAAGCATTTTAAAAATGGCCACAGGTGTTTTTATCTCACTTTATCTTTTATCAAACTACTGTCTGTAAATGGTGAAAGGTATAGTTTTTTAACATTAAGAGTTCATCAAAAAAGATTTACATGAAACGTGTACACTAAAACCTGACGTACGGACCGTACAATGGATCGCCAGAAATCATATTAACTTTTCATCTGTATGCTGTATCTTAACTGAAATGATTTGTACTGTATCAAGCTCCAGTTGTCACAATAAAGCGTCAATCAATTCTCAATGAGTGCTTCTTCCCTGCGACAGCAGTGATGGAGCTCACACATGGATCTACAGCACCACCGTCTGGCGGGATTTTGTTATTACATCATCAGCATGGCTGTATGTATTTGTGCAACTCAGTGTTGTACAGTGACATCACTACTATCCTCTACAGTGCCAAATCTGCAGGATCTTTGTGCAGGCCACTTTCCATCGAATCTTACTTTAAGGTGGATAGAGTCTGGCTTTATATTGATGTCTTCAGCTTTTAGGCAAGTTTACAATTTAGTTTTCAACATGTTTTTTTGTTGTGGCGCTTTTGTTTTTTGTTTTTTCTAATCAGTGCGCAACTTCTTTTGATAGAAATAACTAGGAATAGCTCTCTCTACTTAAATAAAATTCAGTACTTGGCATCTATGACACTCAGAAGCTAGTCTTAGTGAGCACTTAGTAGTGCCATATCACACATAGATTTGCTAAGTTTACTATGAGATAAATAATCAAACTACATATAATATGGACATTTTGTACAGTTTTATGAAGAGTAGAAAATATAAAGAACCACAATCCCAATTGGATCCATAAATTATCAGCTTAATGACGTTTATGATATTGGTGACTAATGAAAAGTTGATCATGTGAAGCCAAATCACTGATATTGTTTAAACAGTTATATTATCTACATAGTCTGGTAAGTGGTGTGTGATCTGCCAGTAAACAGTTTTGTCAGGTCTCTTAGCATCTGCATCGATTTAAACAAAGTTTGCACATGAACAAGCTTTTTGTAATTAATAGTCTTGAAGTGATTGATTTCTTCATGCTGTGTCACAGTTTTAAATCTGACATACGAGTCACAGGATCTCCTGTCCAAATATGAACAGTAGGCATCAAGCAAGACCACAGCAGCAGCTCCCACCGCAACCTAGAAAATCTGCAGGATGATAAAGCACAAAGACTCTGTGGAAGAAATAAAGTTAGTGTTTTGTTAGGATAAGGACAATTAGAGGAATAAAAATATCAGGCTTTTCAAAATAAAAAAACCCCAGTTATATTACTTGCACAGCATAAATGCTTGCTCATTTATGTTTATGACTGACATACCGTGGGCCGAACAGGGACGCCCAAAGGTGCCGGATGTAGTAAAATGCCCAGGTCTGACCTAAATGAAGCATGTATAGAGTGAATAGTAGTGGTCCAAGCACAGAACTTTGTGGGACTCCGTGACCAATATTTTCATATCTGGATGATTCATCATTAACAGGAGCAAAATTATATCTATCAGTTAAGTAGGACTTATACCATCTTAGAGTAGATCCTTTAATGCCAATTTGGTGTTCCATCATCTCCAGTAGGATGTGATGATCAATAGTGTCAAAAGACGCACTAATAAGACTAGTATAGAGATAAGTCCTGCATCAGATGCAGTGAGGAGGTCGTTCGTAACTTTTACCAATGCTGTTTCTGTGCTGTGATGCTTTCTGAAACCTGACTGGAAGTCTTTAAATAGGCTATTATCCTGAAGAAAGCCACATAGTTGTTTAGCTACTGCTTTCTCTAGAATGTTTGAAAGAAAGGGGGGGTTGGATATTGGTCTAGAAGTTGGCTAGAACTTCTGGGTCCAAGGTAGGATTTGTGTGGTTTAATTACAGCTACTTTAAATGACTGGGGCACATAACCTGTTTCAAGGGATAGATTGATAATATTTAGTACTGGATTGTTAACTAAGGGTAAAACCTCTTTGAGCAGCCTAGTAGGTATGGGGTCTAGTATACAGGTTGATGACTTAGATGAAGATAATGTTTGTTGAACTGGGATCTGTAAGGTGTAAGATATTTTCTCTGATGAGTATAACTTTATTATTAAAGAAGTTCATAAACTCATTACAGGTGAGGGCTCTAGGAAGGCACTCATTGTATTGTGGCGGTGGATAAGCCACACCACTGTGCATTAGCAGAGGTTAGGTTCTGTTATTCATACTTTATTAAATGCTGTGAGGTGTGCATTTAAGGCCTTTTAGGGCACTGATGCGTTTTTATTTTAGTTACAGCTCCGTAGTGTCTGTGACAATACATATTAAAACCCACTTCAAAAGCACCTTTTCTGATCTTTTTGTAGTTAGAGACTTAGAGAGTTAGAAAGCAAAATTTAATCACTAAAGACAAAATCCCTGCTGTACAAAAACAGAAACAGAAACACACCTATTGTCTGTTTAATTCAGTTCATAGCCATGAAACACTGGAAAAACCCTGAACATGCAGATGCAGGGGGCGGTTTAACCTGAGTGCCCACTCGTCATCATTGAATGGTGAGCTTGAACATTAATTGGTCAGGAAACGTTTGACGTCATGACATTCTGTAGGGTAGAACAAAGTGGAGTGGAAGACAAGAATGTGGAGGAGGAAGGGGAGGGGACAAAGTGACCAGAACCAATATCAGGAACAGGCCAACTTCACACAGTACGGGGCGATACAGGTATGTAACCAAGAGAACACTGTGACCCCAGAGGACAAATTACAAATGACATCCTTCTTCCCATCATCTGACACACCATTACTAATACCTGAGTAATAAAACTGCTTTGTGATTTGAAGTCCGGAAATGGTTAAGGATTTTATTTGCCTTTGCTTCATAGCAAAGCTGTGTTACAATTTCTCTAAAACATCTTAAAGTATAAAAACAAAAAATAAAAATGTGTTTCTCTCGCAAAGTTTGTGGTCAAACTTGCACCACTGTAAATTTATGTTTTGCCATGATTTAAAGAGAGATCTGCAAGAGTAGGTTTGAAAAGTGTTTTGTGCTCAAATAAATTCTGACATTCTTAATAAACACATAAATAATATAATCCACTTGATTCAAATGAAAGTCACAGAAATTCCACAAAATTAATTAATGTGGAGTTGTTCAAGTTGTTATTTTAGACCTTTGCCTCTTGCTGCTTGTGCAGATGGTCACGATGGAGGTCTGCACTTCTGTGTTTCCCTTTCTTTCAACCTAATGTCCTCTCTTTTTTTGAGGCTAGTGTATCCTTTGTTGCGAGTAGAAAAACACTATTCCACCAATAAGTGATAAACATCACTGGCAGGCTGTGACTCAGACTATGACTAACAGTTATTCCAGTTTCCTTAAAAACAAGTCTCTCTCTGGCACAGGATGACACGGGAACCTGGGAACATTTTCCCTCCCTGTCTTGTTTATCAGATTCTCTGGCACTAATAAGTGCCAGAGAATTTGGGAATGGATGAGTTAAAGCACTGTGTTTTCTGGAAATGCTTTGCATCATTGATAGGATTTTTTTCTGACTACACTTCACGACTACAACTACTCTTTTACTCTTAAACTTGTATTCTACCAATCACACAATTTACCAATTTACATCTAACAGGAAGGCCGAGTCTGTTACAATTTAATGCATAAATTGGCAAGATGAACACACATGGTTAAAAATTGAAAGCATGAATTTGTTTATCACAAGATGGGTCTTTTATAGATATAAATTAGAGTACAAATAATCCAGAATAACCTTTCTCATGAACTGTAATGTTACTTTTTATCAACAGGGGTCACATTTTTACCAGTGATGCAGCAACATGCAGCATTTGATGCTTGGCGTTACTTTTGATCCTTGTTTTTGATTGTTCTTTTTTTTTTATCATGAACGGAAATAATAATAAAAGATAAATAGAAAACAGTTCCATGATTTGGAACAAAAAAGCACCCTGACTTCACGTTTGCTTGTTGTTTACATGTTTAAGATTAGGAATTTCTGAAATAATATAATAGTATCAGGGAAAAAAACACGTTTGGGTTAAAATAAGCTTGACGTGATTACGATTATGTTGTGTTACTGGGTAGTTTTAATCATTTTCCTCCTTAAAATAATGATGAATTGGCCACAAACACAGTACACGTGACTTTATTTGGATGAGTCATAAGCCAGTAGTGTTGAGGAAAGGCCTTTTGACAATAGCTTCAAGGGTTTTATTTATTTATTTTGTTCATATTGCTCTGACATGTGGTGTATTTACATAATAGCGATGCCACAGAGGGTGGGACCCTGGGGGTGGAACATTATTACAGCATGGGAAAAGTCTCTGGTCTCTCGATTAAAGCTGCTATGTGCAGTCGGCTTTGTGCACTTAGCAGAAACTGGAGGTGACAGGGTACATCCACATGTTCAGAGGCTCCGGTGGATGGTGGATGTCTGGTATAGGGGCTTAAATGGAGCCCACAAATTCCCTAACAACTAAATCCGCACCATGTGTAAAGCACATGAGCAGATCTCACACTGACTTAAAGTCTCAATGGTCTTCCTATGGCATTTTAAATATCTTATGCATTCATTTTTAATTTGCCTCACAGGAAAGAAAAAGAAAGAGGCACGCCACAAGAGCAAAGGATGGCTCCAGGAGTGGCCCTGCTGCACGGACATGTGTAAACGTCTCCAATGGCGTGAATAAGTAAATAATAGCGAGTCGTAGTCATGCCACTTGCTAACATAGGCCCTCATATGACTTAGTGAGGGCCCATCTGTTGCACCAGTTGCTCTCTGTGTCATTAACCCGACCTGAGGGCACCATAACCTCCATGACTCTCCTCTAGTAGCCACTGGATGCGTGTCTGATTGTGTGTGCGTGTGCTCATCCGTAACTAGTTGCCAAGCAGTCCACTCCAGTGCGCTAAAGTGACCAGGATCCCCAAACAAAGCCATGTGGCCTGTGTGTATTTATGTATGTGTGAGTGTAAAAATGCAGAAAAAGCCTCGTCTCTTGTCTTTCTAGAAAATCTGAAGAAGTTTTCCTACTTTCTGTGTATATTCATTGTGCACACGCACACATGCAGCAGCCCACTTGTGTTATTTTAAATGATCGTGTTAGCAGTGAACCTACAAGCCCAGAGCAGTAACACCACATGTAGCAGCATAAAGCTCTGGATTGTTTGAAGAATGAGACAGAGTTTAAGAACAAAGGCAGGAGGAGGAGGAGGATGGTCTGATTCTTGTTGTCTGGGTTTTATTGTTGTCGTTGTCTGTCTGATTCAGACAGTTGAGCAGCAATATTAACGTCTATGTTATTAAAAAGAGTTGAATCTTTTGATGATTTGAGGCACTAATGCCAATGTTAATTTGTTTTCCCCCCCCATAATGTTTTTTTTTTTCCCTATAAACTCTATAATACAGTTCATTTATGCTGTATCGCAATATGTTAGGGAATTTGTGCAGTGCTCAGTTTACACTCACCTAAATGTGTACATTGTGACTGAGTTTCTCAATATATTCCGAAATTTGTTCATTTATAAGATGTCATTCTTTTGGTATTTCTTCAACCTACATTTTTGTTGAAATTGATGTCACTTGAATTGGTTGGAGCAGTGCTGGACTGATCTAGACACACTGGATCCTGACTGGGTTATACTAGATTATGGTGGACTAGACTGCACTGGACTAGATGGACCAGTTAGGCATCTGGTCTTGACGACACTGGATTAGCCTGGACTGGACTGAAATGGCTAGATTAGATTAGATTAGATTAGATTGATCTGGCCCTTTTACATGGATTAGAGTGGACTGAACAAGACTGGACGAATTTGGATTTGAAATGATTTGATTGACCATGATTTGGGTTCCATTAAAGTGGAATGGACTGAAAATCACTGGATAAAAAACTGGACTGGACTGTGCTAGATTAGACAACACCAGACTGATTTGGACTGGTAATTGGACTGGCATTTATACAGCAGTTAGGACTCACACACTGAAGCTATGCCTTCGGGGACAATTATGGGTTCAGTGTCTCGCCCACGTACAATTCGACACGTTGGTTTGCAAGGGGTTGGGGATCAGACTGCCAATAAAAGACAACCTGCTCTGTGTCCTTGGCCATGCCCACCAATTTGACTGAAATGATTGAGACTGGAATGACTGCACTGGGCTGGTTTTGACTGGACTGAATGACGATAAAATAAAATTAGACTATGACCGACATGGATTGCATACTGTAAGCCTTGTTGGACTACAAGCTCTTTCTACCCAGGTTTTCATAAGTAAATTTTAACAAAGATTTGTAAATACTGATTTGATGGGTTGCTATTACCATATGCAGACCATTGCATAAGATCCATGTGGGGGGAAACATTTTGGGACGGATCGTGATCTCAGCAGATTTTGCCTGAAAAAATATACATCGGACCAATGAAATCCGTCGTTTACGTTGATGCCACTTCAAGGTCAAAATGGTTAAAAATCTCAACAGATTGGGATCACAACATCTAATTTTGGATGATAAACACCACAATGACAGCCTGAGATCACCAAGATGTACTTACAACCATTATATGTTGTTACAGAATGGGGTTAGCTACAGCCGCTAGCAATGATTCAGAAAGAAACTTAATGTCCCTCATTCATCGGATGTAAATGGGCTCAGGGCCAGATCTAATCGAGTACAAGTATATTTCCCACAAATTTATTGCATTCATAATTTTTTTTTTTCTCTTACCCAATTTTGTCCTATGCTACGTAACTGCAACACGGCACCGTAGACAATTCGAATGAAGATTCCCCGTAACACCCTACATCTTTGCCTCACACTGATGGGAAATGGCTTTGACTCAACTACTGTACATTGGACTGGACTGACTGAAATTGATTGGATTAATGCGTAAAATATACACTATATATTTAATCAATATTGGAAATAAACATTTACTTAACAAGAATTTATTAGTCTGTGAGGGGGCTGACCGTGATGTTGTTGCTTCTGTTGTGATTGCCACGTGGAGGCAAATCAGTTTCCATATTTGTGTTCTTGTGTGCATGCGCACTGCATGTGTGCTTTGCATTATGGTTATGACCGGCCTTCCAGTTATGCAGCCCCATTAAGATAAGCCTCCTCTCCACTCAGCCGAAGAACGTCAACAAACAGTGAGGAGAACATCCTGCTGTGACACACACCCCACTCGGTTTGTTTACCTTTCTGTGGATTAGTCACGATGGGCCACGTGTATCTGCTGTATTGTATGTTTTCATCCACAGACTCCATCCTCACTGACATTTACCTGATAAGATGAACCAACATGAAGATGCATGAAGTGGCACTCAACTCAAAATTAAAGGGTGCAGAGCAGGGACTTTGTTCTGCCACCCCTACTATCCTGAAAAAGTAGTAAATATAAAGGTTTGTTTTCCGTTGATATTGAATTCTCATGACTCTGGCATGGAGGCTGATGTGAGAAACACAAAGAAAACATGTAAAGAAAACTGACAGTTGCCACCAAACAACCTCTGCCTGCATCCATGGAACACCTGACATGTGACAGTTTTACTGTTTAATAACTCATATTAAAACTTAAACTTTATTTTCCCCGTGGGGAAATTCCTTCTTACAGCGCTGTATCCATCGAACAGACAATATCCACCAAAGAAAAGCACATACAGAAAACACACAATAGAAATTAAGCAATGTCCACACTCTGGCCTGTCCAGCAAGGCCTTTTGTTGAGGGCAGCTATGGCAGCAGGGTCCAGGCTCCTTCCAAAGCAAGCCCTCCTGCACCTTATTGCTCTGCACCTTCATCCTGAGGCCAGTAGGATGTTTAATGGGTGTGTGACATTTATGTACTATTGAGATTGCATCGACCATTTTGTTTTGGTTTGGTTGGGTTGGGTGTAGGGCGATCAATTATTCCAGGAGCTGTGGCGGTAATATATGTGAGTTTGGCCCACTTTTAACAGATAACCTGTAAAAGAAGCAGGTGGATCAATAGAAAAGAATGGAGTGACAGTCTTTGGAGGCTCCTTTCATGGATGTCACTGGTCAAAACCGAGTTCCTTGGACAGTGGCACACCAAGGTATTTAAAAAGGCTTATGTGTCGATGTGTTTGAAAAATAGCTGGTGACTAAGCTCCCACATTGCCAAATAGCCAATTGGTGTAAAAAGCTAACATGGTAACTAGTGAGGGGACATGCTAAACGTAGCCCAGCCAATACTGTTTGCATTATTCGCAATACAGTTGTTTGGTTTAAATGATTTACAAAAATGCATTCAACCATGAGCACACAAAAACCATTGACAACCCTAAATGTTACACCTAACAGCAAACAAGGTCAAATATATCTTTAGTGGGCTGCAAAACAGAGAAAATAAGTCAGAGAAATTTTCCGGTTTATGCACTTAGTGAGAATGAATTGGCCCCCTTCTTTGGATCCAGTATCCAGTTAGCAGTCCAGTTGGTACAGCAATTATTAGAAATGGATACCTGAAGTTGATAAAAAAACCCAACATAATTAAAGATGTGCTTTGCCCCAAGGAGGCTTTAAAGTAATTTATTTTTACTCTCATCCATCCTATTATCAAGAATTCCTTCTTGTGGTTTCGTTATGGGTCCCTTTTAATGCTAATACACGGACTAGAAGTTCATTATTATGCAGGGGTGATTTCAGGATGGGCTGAGACAAGACAATTCTATAAACTGTTCAAGATACATTGTTGAATTCTCCCTTTGGCTTTAACTTTGGTTGGATCCAGTTGCTCCTACTCTGGACCTGTACTGTGTGACGTGTTTCTGAGGAAGCCACCGTCATTGCGTCAAGTGTTTAAGGGCATTTGGCCACAACGTGTATGATAAGCACACTAAGGATAAATACCTCCACTGATTATTCAACTAAGTATAACAAATGTCCACAATACATTTATGCATCTCAAAATAAAATTTGCCATAGGTTTGAGCAGTCCCAATCACTGACACTGCAACAATACATTATGATCAAACAAGAAAAGAACCAGCCAAGCATTTTCAATAGTCAAGTTGGTGAATCCGACCGGCTCTTATTAGCTTTCTTCATCCACAGCTTTTGAACGGGTAAGGGACAGCAGAGCAGGAATAAGACATATGTCCTACCATTGTAATATACATCTAAAAAAAGATGCTGCCCTGCATTTCAAATCATCTCCTAAATGGGCTCTTTTCGTCGCTTCTTAGACACTATCTGCTGTGGAAAGGGTGATTTGAGCAGGCCTGCTGCTTCCAGCCAATACATGGACCATTTGCCCAATCTCTGCTGCTCCTCCAAAAAATACCCTGCTGCTCTGAAATGAGGGGCGCATGAAGCATGGAAGCAGGTCTCATAGAGTCATTGTGCCATTGTGGGGATCTAATTCTTCTGTGGTGTCAGGGAAGAAAGTGCATTCTCTCAGTGTCCAGTCAATGAGGCCTGATTCCATGAAAAATATTTTTAGCCCTGTCATTGAGAGCTTACTTTGTCTGCATCTGTCTATTGATTTGGCCTCCTGATGATGGTGGAGTCACGATGCAGCCATTTCATTAGGGGGCAGGTAGAGGAGTGACTCCTGTTCATGTACTTTTAGGGCTGAAAATAGACTAAATCCAATAATACTGACATGATGAGAATCGATTTGTCCATTTCAGCCCATTTTTAGCCATTTCTCTATGACCCAGTTTTTCCGCCTGAATTGAAATATTATCTCCTACAGGGAGCTAATGTTTTTGTTTCACTTTGTTTGTTGGTCTATTTGTTGGTTCATTTTTTAGTTCATTTTATTTTTTATACGAGTTCATATTAGCAGGTAAAACTTTGAGCTTTATAGGTAAACGCTCAGGGTCACAAAATAATTCCCCAATTTCTTCTTTGTTAACATTAGCTGGCCCGCCTGCTGAAAATGGATAAGGGGACTGAGCCCTCCCTACTTTATGCAATAAAAATGGTAAAATTATTTTTTGAATAACTTAGAGCAGATTGTTATTTGAAAAAGACCCTCGATGTGAGCTTCATTTTAAATGAAGTAGGCCCAAGATCTATTCTTCTTCCCATTTTAGGCGTAAAAAAAAGGGAAAGTGTTTTTGGCCTTACTGGAGGTATGGGCTCATTGAGTTCTCTTGTTCTTTGGCTTTATTGTTTCATTTTCAGCAAATCACCTTACTCATTTCCATTCTCTGAATATCTCCAAGTGTAAAGTCATGCAAGATGAAAACAAAAGAAATGTATGGAAAAATCCAGACATTACACCAGCAAGAAAATGAACTATCAATAAGTTTAATTTGTCCAAAGTGATATTCCACTTGTGTATTTCTTGCGGCATGCCTTTCTGTGATTTGTGGCAGTGGGTCATTGAGCAGTTATATTAACTGGGTATCTTACTTGGGTCCAGAAGCAGGTGTAGTCTATTGATCCAGAAGCCATTGTGATCTGTGGGTCCCGATTTGCACTTGGAAATCCAGCCTAGGATCCAAGTCACAGGATCTCCTTTCCTAATGTGGCCAGGGGGCATCAGGCAGGACCACAGCAGCACCTCCCACCGCGACCTAGAAAAACCTGCAGGATGGTAAAGCACAACGACTCTGGGGAAGAAGTAAAGTTAGTGTAAGGATATGGACATTTACAGGAGCAGAGAAGGAGTCGGAGTCAGAGGGGGGAGAGAAGAAAGCTCAGTGAATCATGGAGTGTTCCCCCAGCAACCTAAGCCTATAGCAGCATATTAAGGGCTAGATAGGCCAGCCTTAACTATAAGCTTTATCAAAAAGGAAGGTTTTAAGCCTACTCTTAAAATCAGAGAGTGTGTCTGCCTCCCGTACCAAGACTGGAAGATAGTTCCACAGGAGAGGAGCTTGATAGCTAAAAGCTCTGCCTCCCATTCTACTTTTGGAAATTCTTGGGATCACCATTAACCCTGCATCCTGGGAGCGTAAGGTTCTGGATGGGCGATAGGGTACTATGAGCTGTTCAAGATAAGATGGTGACTGACCATGAATAGCTTTGATTGAATAGATTAATTATGTTGCTGGATAATGAGTCTCTAATGTGTTTGGGGCCCAGCACAATGACTTCAGTTTTGTCGGAGTTTAACATTAAAAAGTTATGAAACATCCAGTTTTTAATGTCCTTAAGACATGACTGTAGATTAGCTAACTGATGGTTTTCATATGGCTTCATTGATAGGTATAGTTGTGTGTCATCTGCATAACAGTGAAAATGTATGGAGTGCTTTCTAATAATTTTACCTACAGGAAGCATATATAGAGTAAATAGTAATGGTCCAAGCACAGAACCTTGTGGGACTCCATGACTAACCTTGTCATATCTTGATGATTCATCATTAACGTGAACAAAATTATATCTATCAGATAGGTAGGACTTAAACCATCTTAAAGCAGATCCTTTAATGCCACTTTGGTGTTCCATCCTCTGTAGTAAGATGTGATGATCGATAGTGTCAAAAGCTGCGCAAAGCACTAATAAGACTAGTATAGAGATAAGTCCTGCATCAGATGCAGTGAGGAGGTCGTTCGTAACTTTTACCAATGCTGTTTCTGTGCTGTGATGCTTTCTGAAACCTGACTGGAAGTCTTTAAATAGGCTATTATCCTGAAGAAAGCCACATAGTTGTTTAGCTACTGCTTTCTCTAGAATGTTTGAAAGAAAGGGGGGGTTGGATATTGGTCTAGAAGTTGGCTAGAACTTCTGGGTCCAAGGTAGGATTTGTGTGGTTTAATTACAGCTACTTTAAATGACTGGGGCACATAACCTGTTTCAAGGGATAGATTGATAATATTTAGTACTGGATTGTTAACTAAGGGTAAAACCTCTTTGAGCAGCCTAGTAGGTATGGGGTCTAGTATACAGGTTGATGATTTAGATGAAGATAATGTTGTCGTTAGTTCATGAAGGTCAATTGGAAGGACGCGTTCCAAACACACATCAGGACTAATAACGGCCTCTATAGTTCCCATTGTTGAACTGGGATCTGTAAGGTGTAAGATATTTTCTCTGATGAGTATAACTTTATTATTAAAGAAGTTCATAAACTCATTACAGGTGAGGGCTCTAGGAAGGCACTCATTGTATTGTGGCGGTGGATAAGCCACACCACTGTGCATTAGCAGAGGTTAGGTTCTGTTATTCATACTTTATTAAATGCTGTGAGGTGTGCATTTAAGGCCTTTTAGGGCACTGATGCGTTTTTATTTTAGTTACAGCTCCGTAGTGTCTGTGACAATACATATTAAAACCCACTTCAAAAGCACCTTTTCTGATCTTTTTGTAGTTAGAGACTTAGAGAGTTAGAAAGCAAAATTTAATCACTAAAGACAAAATCCCTGCTGTACAAAAACAGAAACAGAAACACACCTATTGTCTGTTTAATTCAGTTCATAGCCATGAAACACTGGAAAAACCCTGAACATGCAGATGCAGGGGGCGGTTTAACCTGAGTGCCCACTCGTCATCATTGAATGGTGAGCTTGAACATTAATTGGTCAGGAAACGTTTGACGTCATGACATTCTGTAGGGTAGAACAAAGTGGAGTGGAAGACAAGAATGTGGAGGAGGAAGGGGAGGGGACAAAGTGACCAGAACCAATATCAGGAACAGGCCAACTTCACACAGTACGGGGCGATACAGGTATGTAACCAAGAGAACACTGTGACCCCAGAGGACAAATTACAAATGACATCCTTCTTCCCATCATCTGACACACCATTACTAATACCTGAGTAATAAAACTGCTTTGTGATTTGAAGTCCGGAAATGGTTAAGGATTTTATTTGCCTTTGCTTCATAGCAAAGCTGTGTTACAATTTCTCTAAAACATCTTAAAGTATAAAAACAAAAAATAAAAATGTGTTTCTCTCGCAAAGTTTGTGGTCAAACTTGCACCACTGTAAATTTATGTTTTGCCATGATTTAAAGAGAGATCTGCAAGAGTAGGTTTGAAAAGTGTTTTGTGCTCAAATAAATTCTGACATTCTTAATAAACACATAAATAATATAATCCACTTGATTCAAATGAAAGTCACAGAAATTCCACAAAATTAATTAATGTGGAGTTGTTCAAGTTGTTATTTTAGACCTTTGCCTCTTGCTGCTTGTGCAGATGGTCACGATGGAGGTCTGCACTTCTGTGTTTCCCTTTCTTTCAACCTAATGTCCTCTCTTTTTTTGAGGCTAGTGTATCCTTTGTTGCGAGTAGAAAAACACTATTCCACCAATAAGTGATAAACATCACTGGCAGGCTGTGACTCAGACTATGACTAACAGTTATTCCAGTTTCCTTAAAAACAAGTCTCTCTCTGGAACAGGATGACACGGGAACCTGGGAACATTTTCCCTCCCTGTCTTGTTTATCAGATTCTCTGGCACTAATAAGTGCCAGAGAATTTGGGAATGGATGAGTTAAAGCACTGTGTTTTCTGGAAATGCTTTGCATCATTGATAGGATTTTTTTCTGACTACACTTCACGACTACAACTACTCTTTTACTCTTAAACTTGTATTCTACCAATCACACAATTTACCAATTTACATCTAACAGGAAGGCCGAGTCTGTTACAATTTAATGCATAAATTGGCAAGATGAACACACATGGTTAAAAATTGAAAGCATGAATTTGTTTATCACAAGATGGGTCTTTTATAGATATAAATTAGAGTACAAATAATCCAGAATAACCTTTCTCATGAACTGTAATGTTACTTTTTATCAACAGGGGTCACATTTTTACCAGTGATGCAGCAACATGCAGCATTTGATGCTTGGCGTTACTTTTGATCCTTGTTTTTGATTGTTCTTTTTTTTTTATCATGAACGGAAATAATAATAAAAGATAAATAGAAAACAGTTCCATGATTTGGAACAAAAAAGCACCCTGACTTCACGTTTGCTTGTTGTTTACATGTTTAAGATTAGGAATTTCTGAAATAATATAATAGTATCAGGGAAAAAAACACGTTTGGGTTAAAATAAGCTTGACGTGATTACGATTATGTTGTGTTACTGGGTAGTTTTAATCATTTTCCTCCTTAAAATAATGATGAATTGGCCACAAACACAGTACACGTGACTTTATTTGGATGAGTCATAAGCCAGTAGTGTTGAGGAAAGGCCTTTTGACAATAGCTTCAAGGGTTTTATTTATTTATTTTGTTCATATTGCTCTGACATGTGGTGTATTTACATAATAGCGATGCCACAGAGGGTGGGACCCTGGGGGTGGAACATTATTACAGCATGGGAAAAGTCTCTGGTCTCTCGATTAAAGCTGCTATGTGCAGTCGGCTTTGTGCACTTAGCAGAAACTGGAGGTGACAGGGTACATCCACATGTTCAGAGGCTCCGGTGGATGGTGGATGTCTGGTATAGGGGCTTAAATGGAGCCCACAAATTCCCTAACAACTAAATCCGCACCATGTGTAAAGCACATGAGCAGATCTCACACTGACTTAAAGTCTCAATGGTCTTCCTATGGCATTTTAAATATCTTATGCATTCATTTTTAATTTGCCTCACAGGAAAGAAAAAGAAAGAGGCACGCCACAAGAGCAAAGGATGGCTCCAGGAGTGGCCCTGCTGCACGGACATGTGTAAACGTCTCCAATGGCGTGAATAAGTAAATAATAGCGAGTCGTAGTCATGCCACTTGCTAACATAGGCCCTCATATGACTTAGTGAGGGCCCATCTGTTGCACCAGTTGCTCTCTGTGTCATTAACCCGACCTGAGGGCACCATAACCTCCATGACTTTCCTCTAGTAGCCACTGGATGCGTGTCTGATTGTGTGTGCGTGTGCTCATCCGTAACTAGTTGCCAAGCAGTCCACTCCAGTGCGCTAAAGTGACCAGGATCCCCAAACAAAGCCATGTGGCCTGTGTGTATTTATGTATGTGTGAGTGTAAAAATGCAGAAAAAGCCTCGTCTCTTGTCTTTCTAGAAAATCTGAAGAAGTTTTCCTACTTTCTGTGTATATTCATTGTGCACACGCACACATGCAGCAGCCCACTTGTGTTATTTTAAATGATCGTGTTAGCAGTGAACCTACAAGCCCAGAGCAGTAACACCACATGTAGCAGCATAAAGCTCTGGATTGTTTGAAGAATGAGACAGAGTTTAAGAACAAAGGCAGGAGGAGGAGGAGGATGGTCTGATTCTTGTTGTCTGGGTTTTATTGTTGTCGTTGTCTGTTAGCTGTCTGATTCAGACAGTTGAGCAGCAATATTAACGTCTATGTTATTAAAAAGAGTTGAATCTTTTGATGATTTGAGGCACTAATGCCAATGTTAATTTGTTTTCCCCCCCCATAATGTTTTTTTTTTTCCCTATAAACTCTATAATACAGTTCATTTATGCTGTATCGCAATATGTTAGGGAATTTGTGCAGTGCTCAGTTTACACTCACCTAAATGTGTACATTGTGACTGAGTTTCTCAATATATTCCGAAATTTGTTCATTTATAAGATGTCATTCTTTTGGTATTTCTTCAACCTACATTTTTGTTGAAATTGATGTCACTTGAATTGGTTGGAGCAGTGCTGGACTGATCTAGACACACTGGATCCTGACTGGGTTATACTAGATTATGGTGGACTAGACTGCACTGGACTAGATGGACCAGTTAGGCATCTGGTCTTGACGACACTGGATTAGCCTGGACTGGACTGAAATGGCTAGATTAGATTAGATTAGATTAGATTGATCTGGCCCTTTTACATGGATTAGAGTGGACTGAACAAGACTGGACGAATTTGGATTTGAAATGATTTGATTGACCATGATTTGGGTTCCATTAAAGTGGAATGGACTGAAAATCACTGGATAAAAAACTGGACTGGACTGTGCTAGATTAGACAACACCAGACTGATTTGGACTGGTAATTGGACTGGCATTTATACAGCAGTTAGGACTCACACACTGAAGCTATGCCTTCGGGGACAATTATGGGTTCAGTGTCTCGCCCACGTACAATTCGACACGTTGGTTTGCAAGGGGTTGGGGATCAGACTGCCAATAAAAGACAACCTGCTCTGTGTCCTTGGCCATGCCCACCAATTTGACTGAAATGATTGAGACTGGAATGACTGCACTGGGCTGGTTTTGACTGGACTGAATGACGATAAAATAAAATTAGACTATGACCGACATGGATTGCATACTGTAAGCCTTGTTGGACTACAAGCTCTTTCTACCCAGGTTTTCATAAGTAAATTTTAACAAAGATTTGTAAATACTGATTTGATGGGTTGCTATTACCATATGCAGACCATTGCATAAGATCCATGTGGGGGGAAACATTTTGGGACGGATCGTGATCTCAGCAGATTTTGCCTGAAAAAATATACATCGGACCAATGAAATCCGTCGTTTACGTTGATGCCACTTCAAGGTCAAAATGGTTAAAAATCTCAACAGATTGGGATCACAACATCTAATTTTGGATGATAAACACCACAATGACAGCCTGAGATCACCAAGATGTACTTACAACCATTATATGTTGTTACAGAATGGGGTTAGCTACAGCCGCTAGCAATGATTCAGAAAGAAACTTAATGTCCCTCATTCATCGGATGTAAATGGGCTCAGGGCCAGATCTAATCGAGTACAAGTATATTTCCCACAAATTTATTGCATTCATAATTTTTTTTTTTTCTCTTACCCAATTTTGTCCTATGCTACGTAACTGCAACACGGCACCGTAGACAATTCGAATGAAGATTCCCCGTAACACCCTACATCTTTGCCTCACACTGATGGGAAATGGCTTTGACTCAACTACTGTACATTGGACTGGACTGACTGAAATTGATTGGATTAATGCGTAAAATATACACTATATATTTAATCAATATTGGAAATAAACATTTACTTAACAAGAATTTATTAGTCTGTGAGGGGGCTGACCGTGATGTTGTTGCTTCTGTTGTGATTGCCACGTGGAGGCAAATCAGTTTCCATATTTGTGTTCTTGTGTGCATGCGCACTGCATGTGTGCTTTGCATTATGGTTATGACCGGCCTTCCAGTTATGCAGCCCCATTAAGATAAGCCTCCTCTCCACTCAGCCGAAGAACGTCAACAAACAGTGAGGAGAACATCCTGCTGTGACACACACCCCACTCGGTTTGTTTACCTTTCTGTGGATTAGTCACGATGGGCCACGTGTATCTGCTGTATTGTATGTTTTCATCCACAGACTCCATCCTCACTGACATTTACCTGATAAGATGAACCAACATGAAGATGCATGAAGTGGCACTCAACTCAAAATTAAAGGGTGCAGAGCAGGGACTTTGTTCTGCCACCCCTACTATCCTGAAAAAGTAGTAAATATAAAGGTTTGTTTTCCGTTGATATTGAATTCTCATGACTCTGGCATGGAGGCTGATGTGAGAAACACAAAGAAAACATGTAAAGAAAACTGACAGTTGCCACCAAACAACCTCTGCCTGCATCCATGGAACACCTGACATGTGACAGTTTTACTGTTTAATAACTCATATTAAAACTTAAACTTTATTTTCCCCGTGGGGAAATTCCTTCTTACAGCGCTGTATCCATCGAACAGACAATATCCACCAAAGAAAAGCACATACAGAAAACACACAATAGAAATTAAGCAATGTCCACACTCTGGCCTGTCCAGCAAGGCCTTTTGTTGAGGGCAGCTATGGCAGCAGGGTCCAGGCTCCTTCCAAAGCAAGCCCTCCTGCACCTTATTGCTCTGCACCTTCATCCTGAGGCCAGTAGGATGTTTAATGGGTGTGTGACATTTATGTACTATTGAGATTGCATCGACCATTTTGTTTTGGTTTGGTTGGGTTGGGTGTAGGGCGATCAATTATTCCAGGAGCTGTGGCGGTAATATATGTGAGTTTGGCCCACTTTTAACAGATAACCTGTAAAAGAAGCAGGTGGATCAATAGAAAAGAATGGAGTGACAGTCTTTGGAGGCTCCTTTCATGGATGTCACTGGTCAAAACCGAGTTCCTTGGACAGTGGCACACCAAGGTATTTAAAAAGGCTTATGTGTCGATGTGTTTGAAAAATAGCTGGTGACTAAGCTCCCACATTGCCAAATAGCCAATTGGTGTAAAAAGCTAACATGGTAACTAGTGAGGGGACATGCTAAACGTAGCCCAGCCAATACTGTTTGCATTATTCGCAATACAGTTGTTTGGTTTAAATGATTTACAAAAATGCATTCAACCATGAGCACACAAAAACCATTGACAACCCTAAATGTTACACCTAACAGCAAACAAGGTCAAATATATCTTTAGTGGGCTGCAAAACAGAGAAAATAAGTCAGAGAAATTTTCCGGTTTATGCACTTAGTGAGAATGAATTGGCCCCCTTCTTTGGATCCAGTATCCAGTTAGCAGTCCAGTTGGTACAGCAATTATTAGAAATGGATACCTGAAGTTGATAAAAAAACCCAACATAATTAAAGATGTGCTTTGCCCCACGGAGGCTTTAAAGTAATTTATTTTTACTCTCATCCATCCTATTATCAAGAATTCCTTCTTGTGGTTTCGTTATGGGTCCCTTTTAATGCTAATACACGGACTAGAAGTTCATTATTATGCAGGGGTGATTTCAGGATGGGCTGAGACAAGACAATTCTATAAACTGTTCAAGATACATTGTTGAATTCTCCCTTTGGCTTTAACTTTGGTTGGATCCAGTTGCTCCTACTCTGGACCTGTACTGTGTGACGTGTTTCTGAGGAAGCCACCGTCATTGCGTCAAGTGTTTAAGGGCATTTGGCCACAACGTGTATGATAAGCACACTAAGGATAAATACCTCCACTGATTATTCAACTAAGTATAACAAATGTCCACAATACATTTATGCATCTCAAAATAAAATTTGCCATAGGTTTGAGCAGTCCCAATCACTGACACTGCAACAATACATTATGATCAAACAAGAAAAGAACCAGCCAAGCATTTTCAATAGTCAAGTTGGT
This sequence comes from Mola mola, assembly GCA_001698575.1. Taxonomy (NCBI): domain Eukaryota; kingdom Metazoa; phylum Chordata; class Actinopteri; order Tetraodontiformes; family Molidae; genus Mola; species Mola mola. Next base: position 10,758,638 of record KV751339.1, read on the forward strand.
GAATCCGACCGGCTCTTATTAGCTTTCTTCATCCACAGCTTTTGAACGGGTAAGGGACAGCAGAGCAGGAATAAGACATATGTCCTACCATTGTAATATACATCTAAAAAAAGATGCTGCCCTGCATTTCAAATCATCTCCTAAATGGGCTCTTTTCGTCGCTTCTTAGACACTATCTGCTGTGGAAAGGGTGATTTGAGCAGGCCTGCTGCTTCCAGCCAATACATGGACCATTTGCCCAATCTCTGCTGCTCCTCCAAAAAATACCCTGCTGCTCTGAAATGAGGGGCGCATGAAGCATGGAAGCAGGTCTCATAGAGTCATTGTGCCATTGTGGGGATCTAATTCTTCTGTGGTGTCAGGGAAGAAAGTGCATTCTCTCAGTGTCCAGTCAATGAGGCCTGATTCCATGAAAAATATTTTTAGCCCTGTCATTGAGAGCTTACTTTGTCTGCATCTGTCTATTGATTTGGCCTCCTGATGATGGTGGAGTCACGATGCAGCCATTTCATTAGGGGGCAGGTAGAGGAGTGACTCCTGTTCATGTACTTTTAGGGCTGAAAATAGACTAAATCCAATAATACTGACATGATGAGAATCGATTTGTCCATTTCAGCCCATTTTTAGCCATTTCTCTATGACCCAGTTTTTCCGCCTGAATTGAAATATTATCTCCTACAGGGAGCTAATGTTTTTGTTTCACTTTGTTTGTTGGTCTATTTGTTGGTTCATTTTTTAGTTCATTTTATTTTTTATACGAGTTCATATTAGCAGGTAAAACTTTGAGCTTTATAGGTAAACGCTCAGGGTCACAAAATAATTCCCCAATTTCTTCTTTGTTAACATTAGCTGGCCCGCCTGCTGAAAATGGATAAGGGGACTGAGCCCTCCCTACTTTATGCAATAAAAATGGTAAAATTATTTTTTGAATAACTTAGAGCAGATTGTTATTTGAAAAAGACCCTCGATGTGAGCTTCATTTTAAATGAAGTAGGCCCAAGATCTATTCTTCTTCCCATTTTAGGCGTAAAAAAAAGGGAAAGTGTTTTTGGCCTTACTGGAGGTATGGGCTCATTGAGTTCTCTTGTTCTTTGGCTTTATTGTTTCATTTTCAGCAAATCACCTTACTCATTTCCATTCTCTGAATATCTCCAAGTGTAAAGTCATGCAAGATGAAAACAAAAGAAATGTATGGAAAAATCCAGACATTACACCAGCAAGAAAATGAACTATCAATAAGTTTAATTTGTCCAAAGTGATATTCCACTTGTGTATTTCTTGCGGCATGCCTTTCTGTGATTTGTGGCAGTGGGTCATTGAGCAGTTATATTAACTGGGTATCTTACTTG